>VWZE01005160.1:44103-168416 GCA_013396675.1 Eubucco bourcierii
GGTGTCCCTGCCTATGGCAGGGGGTTGGAACTAGATGATCCTTGAGGTCCCTTCCAACCTTACCATTCTATGATTCTATGATTCTATGATTCTAAGTTGGGGCTCTTCAGCCTGGAGAAGAGAAGGCTTTGAGGAGGCCTTGTAGTGGCCTTCCAGTATCTGAAGGGGGTCCACAGGAAGGCTGGGGAGGGACTATTTACAAGGTCTTGTAATGACAGGACAAGGAGTAATGGGTTTACACTGGAAGAGGGAAAATTTAAAGTAGATGTCAGGAGAAAGTTCTTTCCAATGAGGGTGGTGAGACACTGAAACAGGTTGCCCAGGGAGGTTGTGGATGCTCCCTCCTGGAGGTGTTCGAGGCTAGATTAGATGAAGCCTTGAGTGGCCTGTAGTGGGAGGTGTCCCTGCCTATGACAGGGGGTTGAAACTAGATGGTCTTTGAGGTCCCTTCCAACCTTATCATTCTATGACTCTATTCTATGATTTAATTCCATTGGTATGCTACCCTTTCTCCAAATCAATCTGTGCTTAACTTGCTTCATGTAAATGCAGAAGACAACATGTTAACTCTGCAATCGTTGGAGTACTCATGCAAGCCAGGGTCTAAATATGACTGACTCTTCCATATTGCTGTTCTTGTGCTGAGAGGAGTTTTTCTTATGAGAGATGGTTGATCTGCTGGTTGATGATTTCTGCTATTGCATGTTATGCTATTTACGCACTCTAGGTTTCTTCATACAAGTTAAACAGTCTGCACTAGTGAGAAGGTGAATGCCTTGCCATGTTGTCTGGCTGACACTGGATATTATCTCCACATGTACCCTCTGGTTTAACTTCTAGGAAGAAGTTGTAGGCTTGGTAAGTATCACAGTCCCATTTGCCCTCCAAAGTCCTTACTGCTGTCTTTGAATTACCAGCATGGCCCAAAGTGAGGCTTGTTCTCCCATTTCTAGTGGTATACATGTATATGCATGCATGTTATATGTTATCTTGAAACTAGCTTTGGAAACAAGGCATCAGTTAGCTCCTTTCAAGAGGTTACATAGATTGATGTCTACAAAGAGTGGATTTTGTGTACTTCATGGCAGCATTTTTTCCTCAAGCAGACATCCAATGCTATTTCTGTTTTCTTGGAGGCAATGAATGTTGCTTCCAGTGCATCATCAAGTATTTCATTATTAAGTAATTAGAGAATGGTTTTTATAAGCATTTTGACTGTAAAGAGCCCCAATTACTATTATTACTACTACCTTCTGGCAATGGAGAGGAAGACACTGATGAATCCTCCTTTGATGTCTGTTGAAACAAGCTGAACTGAAAGGGCAGTCCCTTGGACCCTAAATAATGATACTATCCATAAATTATAAAGCTCTTCAGAGCCCTTTGTAGACAAACTGTAACTTCCTGTTGAAAGGTATTTATCTTCATGTACAGTGTCTGTCATGTACTCCCCATTCACCACTGGTCTAGCTGCTTTTCATGGCTATGCATTTCTTACAGAATGTGTTTCTTATTGTGGCAGCAGTAATGGCATCTGAAAGGAAACACATCTAGGGGCTTAGAGGTTTTAGATAAATGAAAGTGTTTTTTTAAGACAGAAATTTTGTTTGGGCAAGAAAAAACAGCAAACCAAGAAGCAGCAAAGTAATTTGGGTTTGATTTCCAGACATCCAGGTTAAGTGACTTTATTTCCGTCCAGTTCTGTGACTTGGCAGCTGCAAAACGCAGCAAGGAATTTGGAACTCTGGACCAATGGGACACCAACCAACCTTACTAACAGTCAGGGGTATCTGCCTGGCCTGACAGGCATCCAGAGATTCTGAACTACTGGCTTTAGACAACTTGCTTTTCAGCTTTGCAGTGCACGTATGGTAAGACCAGTACAACCAGAACCTGTCTGACCTGCTGAGGAGATCCTGTGTGGTGGATTGCTACATGCCTATCAAATGTGGCTTCTTTTGGGCGTGATTGACTATCTGTGGCTGTCCAGAAGGTGCTGAACCTGCTGTGCCCTTAGTGCAAGTCTGTCCAGCAGTACTCGAGTTGAACTTTTCTTTCTCTGTTCCATGCCCAAGAAAGCTTCCATGTGATATCAATATCAGCTCTAGCTTTTGTCTTACTGTCATTTCTGACTGAAAAATGAACTGCAGCATGCTGTTAGGTAAGTCCAGTAGTGATGACTCTCTGAGGTCTAAATCTAGAGTGGGATCTTGCCCGTTTGGTCATCAAGGGATTGGCGTATCAGATCTAAAGAGCTCTGTCTTTATCAAGGGCAACTCCTAGGATAAGGGCACATCATGCAGCCACCACTGCAGGCATACTGGCGGCAAGCATCTGCATGATTACAAAGCACAGGACTGCAACTGAGGCCCAGCTATATGGCATTACATCTTAGAGCATCTGCCAGGGAGCACTGTCTTCCTCAGAACATGTATTGTGTCTGCTCTCCAGGTACACATTGTGTGCCTTGTGCTCGGGCATATAGAGATTCTGGAATAGGGGCCGTAAACTCAGAGCATCCGTTATAATCAGACCTTCTCATGTGCAAAGCCTTCATAAACACTTGTGAGTCTATGAAGGAACTGTTTTCTCTCGGGAGAGGTGCTGGGATGCCAACCATTAGGGAAAGGAGGGATGAGCACTCTCTCCCAGGCTGATTATTGAGCCACATGTTGAGCCACTCTCCCTTGCCTATTCAATGAACATTGTTCACCTCCATTGTATGACTCAGAGAATCAAACCCTCTTCTGGGACATCCGTCTTCTATCAATGCCCCAAAGAGAGGGAAAGGTTCTTTAAGCTTTCCTTTGCTAATAAATTAAGGAGCTTTCAAAAGCAATCTGTAGATGAGCAAGCCCTTCTCTGCTTCTGTCTGTGCAGCTCTGTCACCATAGAGCTTGTATAAGATTATTACAACACTTATTTTTCTTCTACAGCAAGCAAGTTCCCAGCTCTAGGAGGCTGACAGGCCTTGTGTAACTTGTCATTACTCATCAGCACTCCCTATACTCATTTAGATCTCAGGGTGTGGTTTTAATTAGCTGATTTTGTAATAACACCCAGGTGCCTTGGTGATGGATAGGCACCCTAGAAATCTATTAAAAGGAGTGTAGTGGCTCCATCTCCTTACTCTCTCAGATTGTTGTTTGCTGCTAGAAATTGAATCTGTGGGATTCTTTGTCTGTCCTTCCCTATAGCTTCCAAGGCTGTTCTAATTCATCCAGGTTATGCTGATGGGTAAATCTCCCAGAAATAATCAGACTTGTAGATATTTCATAGAAATGTACTACCAGGTAGAAAAGGAAGAGTAAGTTCAGTGCCTGAACTGGAAATCTGCTGCTTGTTTAGGTAACAGAAAATCCATGTGAGAAGGAACGCATGTGAATGCACCAGCTATGGTGGGGGTGGGAAACACTGCTTGTAACTCAGTTACTAAATCTTAGCAAACTGTAGTATGAGTAGGTGGTTTGTTTGGGTTTATGTTTAGGTTTTAGGTTTTTTGTTGTTTTTTTTTGTTTTGTTTTGTTTTTTTTATTGTGGGCTTCCCCCCCATTTTTAACTTTTATCTCAGCACCTTAGTGATGTATTCCTTTTTGCTAGGCATCTGTGGTCTTCAGCACGTCAGCCAAGTCTCATGACCTTTTACTGAAGCTGCTTTTGACTTTGAAATGGTTTGCCATGAAGGTATGTGCTTGGCCAAGGACTTTTATCATCAGATGCAGTCAGCATTGTGTATCAAATAATTCTCTACTGTTCAGAGCTAAACATAGCTTTAGTTTGAGTGTCATCATAGAACTGAGCTGGTTTTTCTGCAAGTTGGTTGCCTTTTGAATAGCTAAATAAAATCAAGTGGTAGCCTCTTTACAAGTTGGATTTCTGTTTTACCTCTGTTTTGGTAGGGTTTCATCAGGTTCACGCTTCAGTGTGTCTTTGGACCTGAAATAACAAGCTGGTTTTAACCTTATGCTGTCAAGATCATTAAAAACCTTCCCAGGAACGTCTTGTCCCATTGTCTGCAAGTTAGACAGCTGTTTGAGCATCTACACTCATCTATTCTTTACACAGACACATACTTGTGTTTCCAGCTCACTATTTCAGGCTCAGTGGAACCATATCTATTCCTACATAAACACGCTTGGTAGCTGGTCCCAGTTTCATATGGGAAATGGATGAGGGCCTTCTTTCAGTAGTGGTGATCACTGCTTTGTTGACGCTGACTTCATGATCTGTGTTGTGCTCTCTATGAGAACCTACACTCCTGGTGCTGTTTCCTTCTACTTTTCCAAGTCAATCATCTGTGATGCTCATCTTGCATTTATTATGGAGGAAAAAAAAAAAGAAAAAGAAAAAAAGGAAGCAATTATTTCCTAAATCCACATGACTGGGAGTTTGTCTTACCATCATGTACAAATCACTATGCTTATTTTTGAACTTAATACAATTTTAATCTTTCAGGAAATGTATGTTCTTACTGCGTGCAGAGCAGTACACTCATGATACAGCTGTTTTCACAAGCACATCTTCCCTCTGCTGTTTCCTTATCCTTGTAGTCTGTCTCTAGGCCTTTTAATTTGGAAGCTGGTTTGTTGGAGGCTGTTTTGGCAGCTCTGCTGACACTTTCATTTGGAAGGCCGTTTTGCCCCCAGCCTTGGAAATACCCATTGTTCTTTGCAAAGTCATATCCATTTTTCACAGTAACCTCGCTTTGACCTTGTTATCAGTCTTGCCATAAGTAGCGAGATCTCTAATTAGTCCATCTGTCAGCTGTGCAGGGTCATGTGACAGGACATGAGCATTGCTGTGCAGATTGGGAGCTAGCTCAGTGCACCGGGAATGATAAATGAGAAATGCCAGACAATTTGGATGCTGGTAGCGGTCTAATGTCCTCTTGCAAGCCTTGGCATTAGATCTGGATTTAACATTGTTAATAATCTGGAAGAAGGGTTAAAGGACACACTAATGAAACTTGCAATGATGTCATCTGCTTGCTCTTATGAAGCAAGGCTCTTGAGCAAAGATTGCAGTGAGACAGACATGCCTGTTGTTGCGTCAAGTAATGACCGCTTGCAAGGCTTGGGTTTTAGAGGGTTTGTGTAGATTGAAACTTAGACCCTCACCTTGAGAACAGCAATTTTGAGAAAGGGTTTTAGTTAAGGAGGCACCACACACTCTGAGCAGAAGGGACTTCAAGTTAGTGAGCTTGAATTCATGTTCTGAAAAGCTGTATGTTGCTGGGTTTATTTGGTGAACAGTGTAACAGAGGGGGTGTGTGGCTCTGCTGGTGAACTTTTACTGTACAAAGGGTTATTGGTGACTGTCAGGAGTAGCTGCTTTTCACTGTCCGTTACTCATGCCCTCAACTCTTTTCTGACTAACTTATGATCCTGATTGAAAGCAGTGTATGACTGGTATCATAGAGGTTTGTAACTGATAGAAAAGGAGCACCACCAAGCCTGTGAGCATCCTGAAGCAAGGTAGGTGTGCACATGGAAGCCTTACAATAAAGTCCTCAGGTGCTGGGCATGGTGGGAAATGATTCACTAATCTGTAGGTTTGCTAGGACCAGATGTAGATGAAGGTGACCTTAGGAGCAAATGAGTAAGGTAAAGGGCTGGCTGGTAATACTGCAGTGTTGAACAGAAGCACCTTGGCTCTAAACCCAAAAGTTGCATTTTCCTACACTGCTTTAAATCTGCTCCTGCAGAATGTTGTTGACATAAGAGTAAAAAAAACTAATGATAAGCTTTTCTGAAAATCCTGTAGTGCCTCTAATTTGTTTCAGGTTGCTCAGACCTTTTGATTTTGGTACTTAACTGCTCTGATACTGAAGTATCCCAAAACTCATACTTGGTTTAGGGTCTTGTTCCTGGAAACAAGACCTCAGTTAATATCAAAAGGCTCTGAGTCAAAAAATCAGCAGCACATTTCTCCTTGAACCCTTTGGAGTGGGGCCTGTGTGACAATATCCTTTTATTTCCAGTTTAGTTGATAACTGTGGATGACTGGAGGGAAAACGGCTTCCAACAGGGACTGTTTTGCAAATGTGCTTTAATGGGGCTGGGGAGTGGGGGTTGGCATCACCAATAAATTGTGGAAGTGGCATAATTGCTGGTGGCAGAGCGGTACTGTTGTGGTTCCACACCACCTGCAGTTTGCACAGTGGCTGAAAACATTGCTGCCTATCTTAGCTCTATTTTAGGGTTCTGATTTTTTTGCAAGAAGCTGAGTGAGCATCTCTCTCAAAACCATGCTTTGTTCAGGTGCCTGACATCAGGCACCCAGCAAATGTGGAGGAATTTACATCTCTAGGCTCCTGCCATGCCTTTGGAAGGAACTTGGAGCCACCCAGAGAAATATGTGAGGTCTCTCACTGGGGAATGCTGTGGGCTGCTTGACAAAAGCCTTTTCTTTATCATTCAGCAAATGGTGCTCCAGTTAGCACAGGAGTCTTACACCATTTCACAGCATCATCCGTCACGCTGCACCACATTGCCTAATGCTGTCAAGTCCTCAGGCAACTGCCTCTCTACCTGTGAGGAAGGCAGTGTTTCAAGCTGGCCATGGACTTTTTAACTTTCGCTTCCTCAGTGCTGCAAGAGCATGTGATATTTTTTGATTCCTACTCATTCTGGTTTCAGAGCATCCTCAAATTTGGACTTGTTTTGAAGGCTACTCAGAATACTCCTGAAAATGATCAGCCAGGAGCTTCAAGGTAAAAATTAGTTGTACTCCTTGCATGAAGGCTTTTCTGTTGTGCTCCCACCTCTCTGGTTTGGTAGAAATGGTGACGTTGTGTTTTGTAGAACTTTGCTGGTGCATGTGACCTAGAGCAAAGTGCTGTCTAACAGGACATGTAAGCACGTACTTGTAAGAGCAAGTGCCCTACAGCTTACAGGTAGAAGTGTGGGGCTGAAGGCTGCTTACTCAGCAGTCCTTGGCCTGGCTTGGTTTGTGGATAAGGGATCACAGCTAAAGCCTATGCATAGGATCTCTGAGATCTCTCACAGTGTGTCAAACATTTGGTCAATATTAGGTTACACAAGCCACGAGGAAAGCCCATCTGTTGCACAGTCTGGACTTGCTCCTGAGCTAAGCTCAGTAGAGACACTGCAGATGCTCTAACGGAAGTACCAAATTCAGAGTACTGCCTCTTCGTGAGTCACAGCATTGCCCCATTGCTCCTCTTGCAAATCATCTTCAGCTCATTCAGCTTTGCATGTGTTTCTTGGGCATGGTAGTTAATCTGGTTATGCTTCTTCACTCACTGCTGGTTTGATCTCCTCCTCTCTGGGTCCCTGAGGGCACCTAACCATTGTCTGCCTGTATGCTTATGGAGTTGTCTGCTGCTGTTCAGTTGTAGCATACACAGTCACTGTAAGACTACTGTTTTGTTTGGGTTTTTTGGTTATGGTTTGTTTTTTCCCTCCCTGTTAGCCATCAGAATAGTTGTTTTTTCTTTCTCGTCTGGTGCTGATTTCAAGAGGGTAAATATTCTGCCCTGTCAGATTTCTAGTTTGCTCCTGCTACCTCTGTGTTCACAAGCCAAACCAGGAGTGTTAATGAGCAGACAGACGTTTGTATTTTATGGTGCTGTTAGCTTTCTGGTGTGTGGATCTGTGGTTTTGACCAAGCAACTAGTGAAACATTAACTATAAGGCTGGCCATTTCTTATCCTCCCAGTGCATTAGATCTGGAGAGTTCTCCCTGCAGCCCTGGTGGTGCCCTACACAGCAGCACTTTTACAGGACGGTTTTCTCTATTCATGGGTTGCATTGCACAGTGATGCTGTGGTACACACAGCTGCTGGCCCTGATACAGCAGGACCTAGAAGAGCATTTGGAAGTATGTTTCCAGCACTCTTGCAGGTTGTGCACTCATAGACTTTTTATCTTCTTCTCCTACCAATTCTGTCTTAGAACCACAGAATCATAGACTGGTTTGGGTAGGAAGGAACAGTTAAAATTAATCTAATCCAATCCCTGCTGTAGTGAGCAGAAGTATCTTTGACTAGATCAGATTGCTCAGAGTCCTGTTCAACTTGACCTGGAATGTTTCCAGGTCAGCTACCACCTCTCTGGGCAACTTGTGCCAGTTCTTACATCACTTGCCTAAGCTTTCATTTCTCATAGAGGTAACTTGGCACACCTGGAAAGCATGAGTGCATTCAATTTTACTGAACATCCTAAGGAAAGGTCTTGGTTTGTGAGCTCTTGGTGCACAGGGAGCTTTTTGGCCTGAGGTTATAGCCCCTGCTTGTGTTTTCATAAGCTGCAGCCACCACTGAAGTACGTGTGATGACTCATGTCTTCAAAGATCTACGTTAAATGAAATCACAGATCAGAGCTCCCCTGAGGGTTTCCTCAGCTTCATGGCCGCAGAAACAGATTGCTTTTCTTCCCTGTGATCTGAACCAACAATTTGCCCTTCAACCCAGAAGAGCCCTAGATCTTCAACCAGAGGAACAAACCAACTGGGGATTTATTGGCAGAAGGAAGAATTTGCCTTTCCCTCCTCTCCTCCTTTGCCTAGATGCACATTTGCATGGTCACGGGGCCATCTGTCTATGCTGGTCACTTTGTCAGTGAGCGGCCGTGTAGTTGCACAGCCTCCTGTGCCATCTGCAGGAATTGTTAAGTAAAGGAATTAAAAATCCAAAAGGTAAAATAAAGTTCTCATCTTGTCTTCTCAAACTGGAACAGCACAGTGTTTGGGGAGTTGAGTGCAGGTGCTCTGAGAGGCAACTGACATTGAGTTATTCTGGTCTTATAGTGATGAACTCGAACAAATTACCCTTTGGGTACTTCCCAAGGGGAATGTTTGTTGACTCAGTTCACAAAGGAAGTAAGGATGTGCATTTGCTTGGGAAAATTATTATCCAAATCACAGTGTTCTTTTGAAACAGTTGTTTGACTGAATACCAAAAAGAAGCAATCAGACGCTTGCCTTAAAAGACCTTGGCAGAGCAGTGAATGGTAAAACTATAAATTTCTTCTCTCTTACCCCCTCAGAGCAGAATTATCTATATTTGGATTTCATTTTATAGCCCCAGAGAGGAAGTGAATCAAATTTGCAAGTGTCTGGACCAAAAGCAATGAACCTGGCCGTGCTTCTTACATATAGCTGAAGTAGAGCCATGTTTTGAGTGCTTGTTCTCAACTCACAGACCCAAGCAAGATCCCTCTCTCTCCTAAGGACATTTGGTATGGAGGAAAAAAAATAAAAAATTGAATGCAGACCTGGGAGGTTAGATATTTGGGTTTCTTTTCATCACTATCAAAACTATACCAGGGAAGCCTTTTAGATCCATTTTAACTCCAGCTCCACTCCCACTAGTGGAATGTCCAGTCTATTCATATTGAAGTTTTATGGAGTGGGGACTTCTCCCTCTCTGTTGCTATTCCCACCTTTGAAGTATTTCTTAACCAATCAAGAGAAACTGTATCCCTTTACCAAGTACCATATCTCTCTCTTCCTCTCTCTTTTACTGTGCTTTTAGCTGCCGTTATATCAAAGCTCCAAGATCATTCTTGATGGCAGGGCTGTCACCTCCACTTTTGTCCCTGGGTAAAGTTCGGCAAGGACTCACTCAAGACACTTTTAAATATTGAAGTATAAAGTTTGTGGCTGAAAGAGAACCCATGTATCTCTTGTATGAAGTGGACTGTGAGCAGTGAAGTCTTCCATCCCTTAACCAGAGGCTTTGAGGATGGGACCTTGAGCAACTGGATCTAGTGGGGGATGTCCCTACTTACTGCCGGGGGGTTGGACTACAGGACCTTTAAATGTCCCTCCCAACCCAGTGCATTCTAAGATTCTATGATTTCAGCGTTAGCAGATAGAGTACTTGAGTGTATGTGCTCCTCTCCCAAGGGGCACCAGAGCTCTGCTGGATTACCAGAGCTCATCAAATGAGTCTGTCTCTCAGATTTGTTTTAGTCCTTGGTGTGATGAGCAGTCCCCTCTGCTGCCATTGCTTCTCTCTGTACTTGCAGTTTACGTTTTCCTTTTATCTCTAGATGTGTTTTTTAGATATCTTAGACTAGCTTGAAAAATTCAGTGATCAGTTGAATAGTAAGTGTTCAAGCCACAGTACTGCTTTGAAATCTTGGGGGTGTCTGACCTTGCAATCCCATTCCTAGTGGATTTGAAGTGTTATATTGAATTCCATCAGTGATTCAATATCAAAGCACAAGACTTATCTCCTGAAGGATAGGGAAGATGCAGGAAACTGGGGAGAAAAAAACAAAACAAAATAAAACTAAACAAACAAAAAAACCCCCACCACAACACAAAAAACCCCACCCCAAACCCAAAATGTCCCTTGGATTTTTAACCCTTTCATTTAATTTCCCTGAAGGGGTGGATTTCAGACATTGAAAAGTATTAACTCCTGAAATTCCAAATCGGCAATGTCAGGAGGACATATGCTGTAGCTGTGGACACTTTCTTCTTCCCAGACACTCCCTGACAACTCAGGGAAGTTGGACTGGCTTGGCAAGCAGCCTAACTCTTCACTGTTGATGACACCTCTCCGGCAGAAGCAATGTGTGGGCAGACAGGGAGTTTCATCACAGGGAGGAGGAGGAGGAGGAGGCATGCATCACCTTTTGTTTAAGCAGAAGCATCTTTTTGGAATGCTGTCCATTTTATCAGTTAGGGCTTGCACACCAGCAGCCAGGAGAGGCTGGATATTGTAATTAGCACAAGTGGAGGCAGGCTGCTGCGTCTACCTGCCTGTCTGGAGAGGAATAACCTGTTGAATTTGCTAGGAGCTATTGCTGTGCGGACAGGAGCTACGGATACTGGGACTACAGCAGCCACGAGTGGATGAAGTAGCTGCTTCAGAGCTATGCTGTGGGGAGCAGACAGAGGCTTGGGTATTGGACACTGGATGCCCGTTTGGGTTAGAGCCTCTGCTTTTGCCTCCTAAACCCAGGGAGGAAGAATCCACAGCCCATTCACTTCTGGTTGAGTCAGCCAAGGATGGCTGCGCTCTCCCAGCACTTGAGGATCCTGCTGTGGAAGAACTGGCTGAGTGTCAAGAGGCAGCCGGTGAGTGTGAAAACAAAGGAGTAGAGGAGGAGAAGCCAAGAGAATGCCTGGAAATCACAGGAAATGAGGAGAAAGGGGGCACTGCGGGAGAGGAAGATCATCATATTAAACCAGAAATACTTTGAAGGCTGGTGATAGAGGCAGAGGGACGCAGGGGAACAGCATGGAAATAGGGGTGGGTCTTTTTAAGCCAAGGTGATTTGGTCTTGTGTTGGAGCTCATGGTCAGGACAGATGTGATGGTTTGTAAACTTGCTCTGGTTGAATGGAAGTCTTGACAAGTGCAGAAGATGCTGACAGAAAAGAAACAACTGTGGAGGGTGTGATACAAGGATGGAGTGAAAGGCCTCGTATGCTTCTGCATACTTGCCCACTCTGTCCTAACAGTCAGGTTTTGAGCCTGATTCAGAGAGATGTTGAGTTCATCTGACCCTTTGTCATCCTCCATAGGAGCTGTGGACATGCTGTAAAGGTTAGAGTGTCCTTCTCTACTGCCAAAAATACAGGAGACTTTCTGAGCTGCAGAGGAATCCCAGTAAACTACCTCCAATTTCTCCAGAGAAATTGTAACAGCCTTGTTAAAAGCAGAAGGCTTGGGTCTCTCTCAGCTCTTGTGTATCCAGAGTACATGTTAACCTAAGCCCTACCTGTACTTGTGACCTTAGAGCCTTTAATTTTGGCTTCCTGTGGAGCTGAAATATCAATTTGAAATGTCAATTAAAATAACAATCTGGCCACTACCGATTATTTTATGGCAAGCATTCCCTGCAACCCTTCTTCATGTCCTTCTCCTGATCGAAATTAGGGACCTTGCTCAAGCTAGAGAGGGTATGCATGTGGAAATATGCTTCCAAACACATCCTGATTTCTCTGGCGTCCTGCTTGTGTGTGTAGTTTGGTGTGTTTTGTTTTTGTTTTGTTTTTTAACCAGTGCAATGTGACTTAACTTACAGTCCAGGCTTTTAGTAAGCTTTTATTTTTAGCATGCTTGTTTCTCAAGGGAAGCATTTTGCTGTGCCTCTCAATCTCTGGTAATGTGTGAAGGGGGTTCCTGCTGCTGCAGTGGTGTTGGCTGCCTGCATCAAGGCCAATTGGTCTGTCATGGAGTGGTCTGACACCGAGAAGCTCTCATCCTCCCCCCTGCAGACTTGAGTGCTTTCCTCCTGTTTATCAGCCTCGCCAAGGCTGGCAAACACATTTTCTTCTGCCTTTTGTTTTGCACTTTATTTCATATGTGAGTTCTCAGCAGAGCCCCTGTAGAGACTGTCTCTACCTCTGCAGCATGTGGAGAGCTACAGCTTCCTTGACTGTCCATTTGCGGATACCAGCAGAAGCTCTGCATCCAGGGAGTGCCTCAGCACAGGTTATTGCTGCTAGGAAGGGAACGGTCTTGAGTTTAGGTGGCAGATTTCTCAGGAGCAAGGCTTGACCTGTATACCAAGTGGATCTGGAGAAATTAGTGCCTCTTGCACCAACTGAAGTGTTCAAAGCCATGTTGGATGTGGCTTTTAGCAGTCTGCTCTAGTGGAAGCTGTCTCTGCCCATGACAAGGGTTTGGAACTAGATGATCTTGAAGGCCTTTTCCAACTCAAACCGTTCTTTTGCTTTCCATCTGTCACTTCTAGGCAACTTGGTTGCTTAAACAGAGGCAGGAGGGAGAGAATGTGCCTACATCCTGAGATACCAAGCAATTAAGTCTACTTTTAGTAGTGAAAAAAATCCAGCAACCAAAGGATTATATAACCTTCATCGCAGTACTTAGTGTCACAAGCGCCAAACTGAGGCTGATTATGGCTCTGTTCATGTCAACATGTTCCACCTGCAAGCAGTTTGGCCAGGGTGGTTGTGTTGTTTTTGTTAACTAGAAACTCCAGGACAGTGGGAACGCAGTTATGTTGCAACTGATGTGCCCAGCTGCTATTAAATCCAATTAAGTCACAGGATAGAGATACTAAGGGAAGAGCTGTTTAGAAAGTGGGGAGTGTAAGCACCATTTTAGCTCAAAATGGGGAGTTACAAAGATTTCCTTGGGTGGAAACAATCAGTATTCATTTCTTGCCTCAAGAATGTGACAGATCTCTTGCCCTTCCTTTAGGCAGCTTCTGACTAATATCAGTTTCTGTGCTGTTAGCCCATAATTTTAATTTAGCCTTACGTGGTACTAAGCAAGGAAGATACATTAATAATAATGCCTGCATGTGAATTAATCAGAGTTAAACAGGTTGTTTGCAGACTGATTATAGGGAAAGTATGAGACATAAAAAAATAGCAGAAGATGTTAGTTTCAGTGGTGCATCTTGTTACAGATTAGCAGTGTATATGTAAAGGCAGGAAGAGTACTGTCTGTCAATCATAGAATCATTACAGTTGAAAAAGACCTCTAAGATCATCAGGTCCAACCTTCTACCCAACACCTGCATGACCACCAGGCTATGTCCCTGTGAAGGTTTGGGAGTTCCCCACCCCCCCACACTTTGTAAAATGACCCAGACTAGCACTCAGTCGGCTGGAAGTTAAATGATGAAGCTATATTTACAGCTTTGCACAATGTACAGCAGATATTTACACTATATACAGAATATTTACAGAAATATAAAAGTAAAAGGTAATACAGCAACACAACACCCCTCCCAGAAATCAGAGACCCCAGGAAGGGCTCCCAACCACCCTTCCACCTTCTCCCCACCCCTGTACCTTACCCCAAGGTTTGCCTTATGTGCAAGGTAAATTAGGAGGATCAGCCAGGGGGGTTAGAAGAAAAGTGGTTAGTGAGGATTAGTCAGCAGAGGAGCCAGAGCCCAGAAGCTGCTAGATCCCACCCGCAGCTCCTGTTCCAGCAAGAGCCAGAGAGAGACTCACTTATCTATTGTTTTGGTTAGTGTTCCCAAACAATTCTCCAGCAAGCGTATGAGTGAAGTAGACATCATGATGTTTTCCTTTCACAGCCTATAGTGTAACTTTGTCTATTAAAATATTCTAATTAGCCTCAAACCAGCACAGTCCCAAAGTTCCACAGCTACTTGTTTTTGGAACACCACCAGGGGTGGTGACTCTACTGCCTCCCTGGGCAGCCTCTTCCAATGTCTCAACAAAAAGCTAAAATGTTGCTGAATGCTGACATTATAGGAGTACCCTCTCTGGAGGGATGCATGAGGAGATTCCTTGTGGTTTGATCTCTCTCTGTTGCCTATTTCGGGAAATTAATCTTGCTCCTACTTCTGCAGCTGTGCCACCTCATCAGGGTTGATAGAGATGGAGCTGCTGTAAAACCACCATCTTTAAGCTGAATTGAATTGCTCTCCAGGTTTTGTTTGTCTGTCCATTTGTTTGTTCTTATGCCAAAGTAAGTGCTGCAGGAAATGAAAATACAGTTATGGCCTTGGAATTAGTTTGGAAATACAGGTTTGGGTAATATGTGCTGATCTGAAAAAAAAATAGCAACAGAAGGATGAAAAATGGGATGATTTTGAAGAAAGTCAACTTCATAGCTTCAGAAATTGGCACGAGGATAGCACAGTGATTTTGCAGCAAAGAGTAGTTTGAGCTCGATTACTGATAGACTGAAAACTCTAATCTAGTAAGCATGGTGCAAAAGCAGTTGATTATTTGAATAACTGCATTTTCCTAGCTTACAAAACTCTGAAGCAGATATTTTTAAGACTGACTTTGGGCCTCTTACCTAGATTGGTTTAGTACACTAGATGCTTAGCCAGCTCTATTTTCTTCATTCTCATCCACTGAAACAGTCAGCCTTCATGTCAGAGACAAACTCTACAAATGTTCCTGTTTTTTCCAACACACCAAGCCAATTTTTTATCATCTCTCTTCTGTTTCAACTCATCTATATGGACTGTTACAGACTGGAAATGGAAAGGTGCCAGGGAGTTAGGTTGCTGAGGTCTGGAGCTCATGTGAGGGATCCTGGTGATTGGTATTCAAATATGACTTCTCCAGTTCTCTCGTTAGACAACTCCATAAAACCTTGCCTTCATCATGCTTGAGCTCTACATAGTGTGAATTATTACTGTGAAAATCCTTTCTTTCAGCTCCACTATGAGGTTGAACTACTGTTTGTGAAGAAGGCCTTTGAGGCCTTGAGTGATCTGTACTAGTGGGAGGTGTCCCTACCTATGGTTGGGGGGGTTGAAACTAGATGATCTTTGAGGTCCCTTCCAACCTTACCATTCTATGATTCTGTAAGAACAGTGAGAGTTTTGGGGGGGAAAATGCTGCAGGTTTGTGACTTCTCTAGTCAAACACTTCAATTTTGAGATATTATCAAATCAAAGTCATCTTAACCCATCATCTGAACGGTGCCATTTGCTGAAAGTGAAAACAACCTTTCACACTTTAGCTCTTTTATCTTGCAATTGGTGCACCCGAGAGTCTTGTACTTCTCAGCATGCTTTTACTATTACACAACAGTGCCTTCAGACTGTGTAAACACTGTCCACCATAACTTATCAGCCATGCTGCAGCACAGGAAACCTTGTGTTATTCTCAGGCTTGTGATTTGCACTTGAAATCTTACACAGTTTTTCTTCCTGCAGAGATAATACTTGGCTTTTAATAGTATGCATAACAAGACAGGTGTGATTTACAATGCATCCTGTAACTCGTTTAGGTTAGCACTTGTACATTCCAGACAAGCTCTGAGATGCATCAATATGACAAAGGTAACCGATATATTTTCATTGCTCTTTTATAGGTATGGTCGTTCATTTTAGTTTCCTGGCCTGTGGTTGTTTTCATAATCTTGGCCATTATCCGTCTCAAATTCCCTCCAGAACCTCAGCCAAACTGTAAGTAACTGGTTTGTTTTTATATCTTTGGGATTTAGTTCTCATTTCAGTGACTGATGTGTTAATTTGATGTGTTTCACATCTGTGTGAATTGTGGAAAACTGTGTAGTTTCCAGTGGAGATTTCCTGGGATGTAACATGCTGTAAAATAAAATGTCTGTGTTCCTTTGAGGTTGTTTCTGTTTCTGGTTTGGTTTGTTGTTTTGGTTTGATTTGTTGGTGTTTTGGGGTTTTTTTTGTTTGTTTGGATTTTTTGGTTTTGTTTTTTTTTGTTGAGATCAGTTCTATAATTAGAAAACAACTTTAAAGATCTGTCTCATCGAGACGTTCAGATACTACTGTTGTAGACAGCAATACAGATTCACATTATAAATTTAGGGACAAGAGGGCAACTGGGGGTGATCTTACTCAGTGAAGCATCTTCCAGTGGGATTTTGAAGATGAAGTAACAAACATGAGGCTGATCAACATGAATGATTCCACTTCATGTGTGCTACAGGCAAAAAATGCCTCTTTAGGCAGCTTTGCTACTAAGGCTTGTCTGAAGAGTGGTAACTTGTCTGACTTCTGTGAGCCCTTTCTAGCAAGTCAAGGGCAGCAATTTGTATGAGTGAATAGTTGGTTGTGGTTAAATGAGTGGAGAGTTTACACAAAGTCGTTTTTGCCTGCAAGCCTTGCTTCCTGGATGTGTCTACATCTCAGAGTATGGGTGTGATTGCATCTGCTCTAAAAAACTCGCTCTGATTTCGTGAGTTCTTACCACCATCAGAAAAATCATGTCCCCCGCCCTGGCCACATTTATTCATGAAGTTATATGGGAAAACTGAGCAGGGATTTTATTGAGTTGGAAGCATTTTTCCCGTCCAAAATGTTAAGTTTCAGGTCAATTACATCCCTGATTCTTCTCTCTCAGACATGCAGTCCCAAAGGAGGGAAGTGAGTGAAAAAGCTGGGCCCCTCTTTTCACTGGTGGCCTACCTTTTTTGGGAGGAGAAATCAATCATAGAGCTGCACTCTGTTATCTGCTCATTAGGGTGATTCCTTCTCATTGCAGAGACCCTGCAATTGTATGCAAGAGCCTTACTTCATGTTGCACATTTCGTCTGCTGAATCACACCCACATGCTACATCACAAAGCTGTACAGAGAACTATCAGTGAGAGCCATAATTTTCTAGCACACAGTAGAAATAAACCTCAAAAAATTGCCTTTACTGGAAGATTTGCAACATCTGATTCATGGGAGAGGCACAACTATGGGTGACCTGCATCAGGGTGTCATCAACTTGGCAAGAACAAAGCCCTGACACTGGCAATGTTGGATTTTCGTATTTAGGGCAAGGAGATTGAAGCAAAGGGTGAGGAGGCAGACTCTGGCAGCAGTGAAGAGAAGCAATTGTCTGCCAGAGTTTGAACCATCAGATCTTGTCCTGGTTTGAGGCTATTTGCAATATTTTAATGGGAGAAATTAGATCATTAGTTGTGAAAAGAAAGTAATGATGAAGTCTATATCATGGTTTGCTGAGAGGGATAAAAAGACAAAGTTGTAAATAATCTGTCCCACTATGTCCTGGGATGTTTCCCTGTTCTCTTCCCCTTCATTCCACTCTAATCTGTCTGCTAAACTTGGCTACAAATAACAGTGTAAGCTTTGCTGGCTTTTGTTTACCTGTCTGGGAAAGTACAGGGAAAAAGAGGGGGTAGCTCTGAGCCCCTTCTGGGCAGTTTCCTTTGTCCAGGAAGGAGTTTGGATTTCTGTACTATTTCTAATTTGTATATAATTGTAAATACTTGTAACTATATTGTGTATATATGCTTATAAAGTTTGCTCTGCTGTAAATACAACTTTATCTTACTTCCAAGCCATCTAAACTGGTCTGGTAAATTTCAACAGTGGGAGGGGAAAAAGTTCCTAATCCATTAAATTCCTTTTATTAAGACTAGTCAAGTGTAGTAGTGGGAAGAGGGGAAACACAGTTGTGAGGGGTCTGTACTGGATGATGTGTGTGTGTGCTGGACAGTGACATCTGTGATTTCCTGAGTAAAAATCTTTTTTTATTTATGATGTATGAAAAAAAGCCACAATGTGACAAATACTGGCTATACAACTAGGATAGCCCTTGTCCCAGAGAGTCTGCAACCTAACCTCACTAAAAGTTTGCATACCTCATTTTATAGACAGGGATGCAAAACCAGAATAAATGACTTTCTGGAACTGTTACAAGAAGCTGTGTGTTGGATGATCTTCTAACCACCAGCCCATCTGCAGTCGGCAAAAAGGACTCTTGGGGCAAGCAATATAGTGTAAACTCTCACAAATTGCCCTGAACTAGTTGGAGCAGGCATGACAGTACACATTGTGCTTTGTGAAAACCCTAGATGTTGCCAAGCATGGTAGTCCTCCCATGCTGCTCCATTGATTGTACTTCCTGTGCCTTGTAAATCCAATAAGATCAGACAGATCAAGCTAGCCAAATGGAGGGTAAAATGCTTGTTCTTTTACTTGGCTATTAATTTGAATGTATATTTATTTGGAGCACATTTGATCTGGATGGTTGCATTTCTGAATGAATGGATTGGAAAGAATGGTCTTAGGAAAAGCAAATAGCTCCATCAGTTGTGTTTTGCAGGAAAGGGAAGGCTTGAGCAGCGTCTTCAGACTACTTCCCTTTCATTGCATAGCTGAATTCCATTTTGAGATGAGTCTCAGTAAGTATGCAAGTAGGTGTCCCTCTGTCTTGGGAGACCTACAAGGAGCTCTCTTGCAAGAGAAGCTTTAGAATCATAGAATCATTGGTTAGAAAAGGCCTTTAAGATGGACTGGTGGATAAGGAACTGGCTAGAAGGACACACTTAAAAAGTTGTGGTTAATGGCTCAATGTCTGTGTGGAGACCAGTAACAAGTGGAGCACCCTAGGGGTCTGTTCTGCATTCAGTGCTGTTCAACATCTTTGTCAGCAACATGGGCAATGACATTGAGTGACCCTCAGCAGGTTTGCTGATGACATCAAGCTGTGAGGGCAGGGATGAGACCTAGACAGGTTTGAGAAATGGGCCTGTGCAAACTGCATGAGGTTCAACAAGTCAAAGTGCAAAGTCCTGCACCCGGATTGGGCCGATCCCAGACACAAATATAAACTGGGTACAGAGTGGGTTGAGAGGAGCTCTGAAGAGAAGAACTTGGGGGTGTTGATAGCTGAGAAACTCAACATGAGCTGACAGTGCACTTATGCAGCCCAGAAGGCAAACCATATCTTGGGATGCATTCAGAGGAGTGTGGCCAGTGGATCAAGAGACATGATTCTCTCCTTTACTCTGCTCTTGTGAGACCCCACCTTGAATACTGTGTCCAGTTCTGGTGTCCCTACTATAAGAGGGACATAGATCTGTTGGAACAAGTCCAGAGGAGGGCCACAAAGATGATCCAAGGGCTGGAACACCTCTACTGTGAGGATAGGCTGAGGTAACTGGGGTTGTTCAGCCTAGGGAAGAGAAGACTCCAGAGGGACCATGTAACTGCCTTCCAATACCTTAAAGGAACCTGCAGGAAGGCTGGAGAGGGACTTTTTACAAGAGTGTCCACTGATAGGACAAGGAGAAATGGATTTAAATTGAAAGAGAATAGGTTTAAACTGCATCTTAGGAAGAAATTCTTCACTACTAGGATAGCAAGACTCTGGAATGGATTATTCAGAGAAGTTGTGGATGCCCCCTCCATGGAGGTGTTGAAGGCCACATTGGATGGGGCCTTGAATAACCTGGTCTTGTTGAGAGGTATTCCAGCCGGGGAGGGAGGTTGGATTAAATGATCTGTAAGGTCTCTTCCAGCCTAGACCATTCTATGATAATTGAGTCCAACTGTTATCTAATATTAAGTCTAGTAGTAAACCATGTCACTTAGCACCCTCTGTGTGTTTTAAACACCTCCAGAGATGGGCATCTGACCACCTCCTCAGGGTGGTTGATATTCTGGTGTTTGATAACCCTTTCAGTGAAGTTTTTGTGCTGGTGTATTCTGTAACAGTTCTAGTGTATTCTTCAGATGTTCAGAGGCAATCTAAGAATCTCAAGAGGGTGCAGAAGAACCTTAGCCAGAGCATCAAACAGGCAGTTTCTACTGCTTCTCCAGTTAAATAAGAATAACCACTTGTCACAACAAGAGGGTAATTGTTAACTCGAGCAAGGTATCAACTTTTTGCTTGATAATCAACAGAGAAATAATTTGGAAACTTTCTTGTCTTTATATTTAAGTGGGTGGAGATGTGGACATATCTAGGAAAACTATTACAGGAGGGTTTTTTGTCATTGTGGGATTAAGAAAAGGGATAAAATCCACTTTATGCTGAGTTCCGGTGCCTGCCTTTAAAGACAAAATTTTTAAGTAAGTAGTGACAAGAAGCTATTTCCAGTGCCACTGTCAAGAGATTACTGCAGATAGATGAAAGTCAGGAAGCACAGAATCAATGGCACAGAGGCAGAATAAACTGCTTAGATGCTGAGTTTTGAAGCCTTAGAGATAACCCCACAGAAGATCTCAGTCTGTAAGCTTATCTCCTCTATTCAGGGTCACAGCAATATCATTAAATCTATTATTTGCTCAATTAAAACAGCTCAAATTCAAGACAGTAAGTTCTTCTGAAGGATGTCTAATACACATTCAATAGATTGAGGATTACGTATAGAAATTACCTAGCAGATATCAGTCACGAGCTAACAAGTGGCAAGAGCTTCCTGCAAGAGCAATTTGCTTGCCTTGAATGGTGTTGCATAGCACCTAATGCAGTGGAAGCTTGTGCCAGACTGAACTCTGAAGGGAAATGACATGCCAGACAAATGTCACCAGTCAAGGGGATGCTCATAGGAAAACTAAGAGCTGAGGAAAGCAAGGAGCTGAAATTCATTTGATGTATAATATTCACAGCTAAAGTAACTAAGGTGGTGGTGGGGGAAGCGGCTTTCTTCTTTCTGCCAGGCATCTGTTTGATGAGGTATTTCCAGGTCAGCAGAGATTGTCGTCAGAAGAAATGAAAAAGAGATTTCTTTCTCTGCATACCAAGTTCCTGTCATGATCTGAGAGTCTAACCACACAAAATCCACATCCAACTTACTGCACACATCACAGCTGTGGCTTTTGACCTTTTTATTACAGCCTTTGTATTTGTTAGGAGTTACTGAGATGTGTTTTGTGGCACCCATGTGCAGTAGGAGACTCCAGAGTGGAAGACTGCAGTGTGAAAGGCAGTTTCTGATGTTATCTACCAGCCTTTTGTGCCTGTATCACTCAGGTTTTTGGTTTGATTTGGGTTTTTTTAGAGTGAGTAGGGACAAAAGTCCCATTCCATCACTACAGGATTTTGCAGGTGTGGGAATTGCATACGTGATACTATCTGTCCCTCAGGGCTCAACCCACTCAGTCTACAGAGAAGCCCAATTACACTCCTTGCTTTAACTACCACTGTCACACCCTGTCACACCCTTCCCACCCATATTCTTCCTTTTCTGTTCACCTTCTCTCCCCTCCTGTCAGTTTGACCTCATCCTTATTCTCCATAGAAGCTCAGTTGGGCGTGACTAGTTGTCCACTCATCCAGAAACCTTGCTCTTGAGCTTCTGGAAAAGATGTAGCAGATACCTTGCTCTCTTGTTAGACTCGGAGCTCTGATGCCTCTCGCTTTTTGAGGGACAGCCAGTGGGCTGTGAAAGCCATGCCTCATTCATAGATATTTTTGTTTCTTCATGGAAATAAGCTCTACTTTTAGACCTGGTCTTAAATCCATCAAATTCTGCCTGGGAATTTGTTGCCTGACCTCTTTTCAGTGGAGCACACAGAGTCATAGAATCATTTATGTTGGAAAAGACCTCTAAGATCATTGAGTTGAACCATCTTACCATTCACTTCTACCCAGAATTTCCACCCAGGTTTCATCACCTTTGTGGAGATGCCTGCAAGGTATATTGCATTCACTTAGAGATATTCCACAAGACTGCTCTTTGCAGCCAGTATTCTGGGGAAGTATTGTGGTAGCTGAGTTCTGGACTGTTTGCCAATCCCAGCATTAGCTGTTTAGGTCTGGTTTAGAGCCAGAGCTGCGTGGCACAACACTGCTTAGGAGCAAAGACTTGTACATGTTACTTTCGTTCTTGGCTCAAGTGCCCCTACGAAAGGGCCCAGCTAGGAGCATCTCTGAGCTACACTCCAGCCTTCAGTCTGGTAGCTGACACTTGAATAGATCCAGAGATGGTTGGAAAAATCAGTATGAAACACAGAACACAGACCTGGCATACGTTAGGAGAGAGACTGTGGCTGCTTGTACCTGCAGATGGAGTTTTCCTGTGATGCCTGTGCTGAGCACTATAACCATGCTAGAGGTAACTGAGGTGTGAGTTACCCTGGTCAGGGCAGTGTCCAAGCGTCCAAGAAAGAAGGCTGTATGATGCTTAAAACAAGAGTGAATCCTGATGGTGCCCCCCTTTCTCATACCACCAGGAAAGTGGATAAGGCAACTGGTTGTGGCAGGTGCAAGGTGTTGTCTTCCAAGTCTATGGAAGGCACTGCCTGTCATCCTCCAGTCTCATCACCCATGAATGCCTCTGCCCTTCTGCAGCAGGATGCTGGTAGATTAATTCAGGAGACTCCTGTCCTGTGGGTCTGTGTAACTACAGACCTCACACCACTTCTAAATCTGGCAGTTCCCTGCCTTGATCCCAGCATGCTGCTCTAATGCAGAAACCCTTGCAGTAGATTTGTCCCTCAGTTAACAGAGAAACACCTACAAGCCCTATGAAGTGAGGCTGAGGGAGCTGGGATTGTTTAGCCTGGAGAAGAGGAGGCTCAGGGGGGACCTTATTGCTGTCTACAACTACCTGAAGGGTGGTTGTAGCCAGGGGGAGGTTACCTTCTTCTCTTAGGCAAGCAGCACCAGAACAAGAGGACACAGTCTCAAGCTGTGCCAGGGGAAGTCTAGGCTGGAGGTGAGGAGAAAGTTCTTCACTGAGAGAGTCATTGGCTACTGGAATGGGCTGCCCAGGGAGGTGGTGGAGTCAGCGTCCCTGGAGGTGTTCAAGGTGGGCTTGGACATGGCACTTGGTGCCATGGTCTAGTCTTGAGGTCTGTAGTAATGGGTTGGACTTGATGATCTTTGAGGTCTCTTCCAACCCTGGTGATACTGTGATACCTTTGAGTTGGGTTAATTCTTGGGTTGTGACTGTCAGGATGTGTGAGATCAGATAGCAAGGAGCAAGGTGGACTACAGCATTATCCTTACTCTAGGATACCATCTTAGATATAAGAAAAGCTCTGAAAAGTTGCTTGTACTTTAAAGGAATTTGCTTCACAGTTGGAGGCACCTGAACTCATCTTGTTTCCCAGTAGAGTGGAAAAATTAATAGGTTCCCATGCTAATTACAGGGAGTTAGGAAGGTGGCTTAACTACACATGCCACTCTATTTGAGTAAGTCATAGGTATTTATGCAAGATATAATCCAGTCCAAGGGTTCAATCTACTCTCTTTACAGACAAGCACACATCAGACTTCCAGCTCTCCTTCACCATCTGCCTTTGGTGGAGCAGACCCACTCCTCATTTTCCTTTATGTTCTTCATTTCCCTCCCCTTATTTTCTTTGCGTTTTCTCTCACCTTCTACACAGCCCAACACCAGATTTTTGTCTGCAGTGTGATAAGCTAAATGGCCTCATCAGATCCCTCTTTGCTTTGGTATGAACTCCATTTTGTTTTGTTTGGTTGTGCTGCTGTTGTGTCAGGGAGCAGATGGCCATATAATGGAGTGTTTCACTGAAATAGTGCTGAAGGAGGATATGAATTATATTAACCACCCCTATGTTTGCTGGAATAGGTGTATACTTTGGTTTCCTTACACACATAAGCAGTGCTGGGCCATACTGTTCCCTGCAACTTTGCCAAGCTTCTGCTTAGCTCAGAGACCCATACAGCCTAAACAGAGTGCTGTGATGTTTATAATGCTTCCCCTCCATAAATACCCATGCCTCCATTTCTTTCTACAGACTCTCCCACCTTGTGAGGTGTGACTGAAGGATGTTTAGAGATAATATTGGTGACTCAGGTGTTCCCATTTCCATTTTCCCCCCCAATGAATTACAACAGAGCACTGAGACAGTCAATTCTAACTGACTTCCTGAAGCATCTGAATCCAGATGCTGGGACCTAGAAGTTCAAACATAGTTTTCCAAAGCTGCTGACCAGTTTGTCTTGGACCAAAGTCAGCATTATTTGATGCCAGTGTCTCTGGAAAAGAGGTCACTTTTGTTTAAAGAATCTAAAGTCTGATTCTGGAGATTACCTGTAGGCACTCAGTGTGCAAGACATTGCTCTGGTAAACACAGCTTCTGTGCAGATTGAAAAAAAAAAGATCCTAGAACTGGATTTAAACCTTTGGGTTCCATCTTCTTCCTGGGAAGTGTTCCAGTGCTCTTAGGTCCTGTTTATGCAGTGCCCTGCTGCTCATATAGACAAGAGCAAGTTTGCTGTATTGCAATGAGAGTAAATTAGCTTTGTCTGTATTAAATACTGCTTTTGAAACACTGTAGGAAAAAATGCTAGCATCCAGTTTCTCCCCTCTCTTGGTATATTCATGCTTCAGGCAGTGGAGCATCCCTTCACGATGCAGTCAACCTCCAGTGCAATCCTTCTTCATCAGCTCTGCCCTGTGGTGCAGACATTAGTTTTCCCTTCCATTTCCCCATCCTGTCCCAAATTGGCAATACCTCTTTGATTTCCATCCCCTCTTTTTTGTTCTTTGTGTTTGATTTGGGGATTCTTTCTCCTCCCTTTGCACCTGCTGCTTCTCCTGCTCCTTTGCATTGTTTATGCTCTCTCATGTTTATGAGCTCCCTGATCAGTATGTGAACCCAATGCATTCTAGTCTGAGTGCTCATTTTTAATTCATTAAACAAGGGGGTGGAAGGTGAAGGTCTGTGGACAAGCAAAACTAGCTTGCCTAGTCTTAATAGCATGGAAGAGATGCTGTCTGCTCTGGGCTGGGCTTAGTTGCAGAGCCTGAAATGCTTGAGGGAAGAATGAGGCAATGGAATACTTCCTCCACTGAGGCCACCAACACAGGGAGGAGTCTTGTAGTGAGCTGTCTTCTGCTTCAGTCTCACTGTTATAGTCAAACAACTGAGGGCAACATGTTATTGGAACATTCCAAAACCCAAGATGCTATTGCTGTAAAGATCACAGAATCACAGAATATTTAGTTGGAAGGGACCTTTGAGGTCATCCAGTCCAACCTTCAAGCTCTGAATTTCACCCAGTCACACGAGGTGTTGCGGGGGGTTGAATGGAATTATCAGAGGTCCTGATGGACTTTTGTTTGGAAAAAGAACCCAAACAAAAAAAAACCCAACAACAACAAGAAAAAGGGAGCTGAGTAATAGGTCTGTGGCATGTAAATCCTGTGGTGTGCAGGTGAGCTGATGCATGCGCGATAGCATTTTTGTTACAAAATGATTTGTGTGAGGGAAATAAAATTTTAAAAAACCCAACGAATTAGAGTTGAGGGAAAAAGAATGTGGCCAAGGATGACACTGCTTGAAGGAAGGCAGAAGAGGAATATGTGTGCTCCAGGGATGGTGAGACTTGGTCTAACAGCAGATGGTCAAAATTAATGTGTGTGGCACAGGATCCAGCCGTCTGGTTTCCCTGTGCTGCATCCCAGCCCAGCCCTCAGTGGTCTGTGCAGCTGGCAGTAGAGGCTGTGTGTATTTGAGCCTACTGTGTGCTGCCTTGCAGGGCTATAAAAGTGATCAGAGTGCTGGAACCCTCTGCTATGAGGTCTGAGAAAGCTGAGGTCATTCAGCCTGGAGAAGAGAAGATTCCACAGAGACTTTGTGCAGCCTTTCAGTACTTAAAGGGGACTATAAGAAAGCAGAGGATAATCTCTTTAACATGACCTGTTGTGACTGAACAAGGGATGATTCTTTTAAACTAAGAGAGGGAAGGTTTAGACTAGATCTAAGACCATTTTTTTATGCTGAAAGTGGTGAAACTATAACAGGTTGCCCAGAGAGGTGATAGATGCCTTGTCTCTGGGAACATTCAAGGTCAAGTTGGACAGGGCTCTGAGCAACATGGTTGAGTTCATGTCTCTGCTCTCTGCAGGGAGTTGTACTAGATGAGCCTTAAAGGTCTCTTCAAACTCAAAAGATTCTATGATTCTGTGAAGCTGTCCTAACATACAGCAGTGATGGAGGCTTGCAGGGGAACAAAAATTACTGCCTTACAATAGATACTGAGGCTGTCTGGTGTCTCGCAATTGGAGGGTGAGAGCAGAGAATCTCTTCTTTCAGTCTTGTCTGCCCAACAGGTGAAGTTGGTGGTGAATGACAGTTCTGCTGACTGCCCAAAACCGGCTGAAAAAAATTACCTGCTAGCTCTGGAGTGGATTTTAAAATGGGCTTTGTGATATGAAAGGCAACAGCATAGAGGCATTGCTATAGCAAGCCATTAGCTCTGATCCAGCACGGCTCTTAAAAATGTGTTTAACCCAAAGTCTGAGCAATCCCATTAAAATCAGTAGAGCTAATCACTACTGTGCCATGGGCTTTGGACACACTGAACAAGATTTGGGCTGTACTGCCAGGAACTGTGACACTTGGTGTCCTTGCCCTCTCTTTTTTTGCAGCTAGGTTGGGACTTGTGTGGGCACTGATCTTGCAGGTGTGAAAAATGGAAAGGCTCACCTGGCATTTACCTCCTGCTCTTGCTCCCACTAAAGACCTCGTTTTCAGGAAACTGGTCAGTTTCAGAGTGCATGAGTGTCACAGTGTGACAGCAATACAAGTGCCATGGAAATTAAATACTGGGTTTTTATGGATCAAGGGATAGTCCAGCTGGCAATTTAGGCCATTCTCCATACGTGTAAAGCATACCATGCATCAGAACTAGTCTTATCCTATAGAGTTGTGACCAGGTTGAGTTTTTGGAGAGAGATCAAAAGTTTAACTGTTACTATAAAGCTTTCTACAAAAAACCCCCAGCTTGTTATTGGTAAATAGATGTGAACAGAGCTGGAAATGGGCATTTGCATATGGCTGACAAGGGAGAATATCAATCATGTAATGAAACAGACATGTTTGTCTTTTTGCCTCTAAGAAAGCAAAGGAATGAAGTTTAAAACAATACTATATGACTGTGAAAGGCTAGAAAGGAAACAAAAAGGCTGTGTGTATGCAATATAGTAAAATATTGTGCTTAGAAAGTTGGGAGTAGATCACCACAGCTGTAAATATTTTCCTCATATGTTTTGTGACTTCCTAGATAAATATAAATCACAGCTGATAACCGGTCAGTTTTGCCACTCTTGGGAAAGGCTTCCTGCTGCTGCTCAAGGGTGACTGAGGGGGTGTGTAGGAATGCCAAGCACAAGTGTTCCCTCCACTAGAAAATTCTTGGTTTCTTCAACCAGAAGCTGAAGAGGTTGATCATGTTTAGCAGCCCCTGGCAAATCTATATTTGTGAATATGTCCAATTATTTTTAAAATACTTACTTTTCAGCATATACCACCCTGTGGCAGTGAATTCCACAACATAGTATGGCTTGAGTTGGAAGGCACCTTGTAGGTCATCTAGCTCCACTCCTTCTGCTGGGGTAAGGACACCTCTCACTGGACCAGGCTGCAGAAAGCCTCATCCAGTTTGGTCTTAAACACATTCAGGGATGAGGTGTCCACAGTGGGCAACTCATTTCATTGTCTCACCATCTTTACTAAAGAACTTCTTTCTCACGTTTAATCTAAAACTTCCCTGCTGTAGTTTAAAACCATTGCCCCACATTCCCTTGTAAAAAGCCTCTCCCCAGCTTTCCTGTAGGCCCCCTTCAGGTGCTGGAAGGTAGCTATAAGATCTCCCCAGAGCTTTCTCTTCTCCAGGCTAACAGACCCAACTCCTTCAGCTTGTCCTTGTAGGAGAAGTGGGGAGAAAAAAAAAAAAAAGAAAAAAATTTTCTATCTCTTTTGCCTTCTACCTCACAATCTCATTGTGTTTCTTTGTCCCGATGTTGTGAGGGCTGATCATTTACCCTTCTCATCACTGATCATGATTTTATCTCTTTCTCTATCAAATCACTTTCTGGCCATCTTTTCCTTTGCTGAAGAGTCCCAGTTATTAAGTCTCTTTGTATCATGTAGAAATGATTGACTGAATTTTCAATTAAACACAATGCCTCCTAATGAAGTCGTTTGCTCATTAATGCCTTTAATTCACCAGTGGGGGAGATGAGATTTGTATGGATTTTTTATGAACTATGGAAGGAATATGGAGTGTAGTGACAGGATGAGGGGTAACACTTTCATACAGAAAGAGGGTAAACTTTGGTTTAGATAAAAGGAAGAAGTTCTTCACTGTGAGAGTGGTAAGACAGTGGAACATAGTGGTTATAGATCCTTCATCCCTGGAGGTGTTCAAGGACAGGTCAAACAGGGCTTTCAACAACCTGATCTAGTTGAAGCTAAAGGGTTAAAACTAGAGGATCTTTAATGTCCCTTCCAACCCAAACCATTCTATGACTTAATGCAGTAATGTATATACAATATCAGAGTCTGTGAAATCTGAAGCCAAGAGAATTTTTTTCATGCCCAGGGAGAGATAGTGATAGGACACTAAAATATGAGTGGATAGAAAACAGAAAAACTCAATATTTGTATTTAAATTAGCTGTAAAGGAGGAAGAAAATACAGTTAACATACCTACATTTATTTAAGAAGTTGTCTTTCATAGTCGAAATCCTTTATGTCTAATATGAATAAAATGGAGTATAGATCTTGTCAGTTTTTTCAGGGTAGATGGCAGAGCTAGGTTGGAAACCCTAAAATCTGAAATACAGTGTGATCAGAAAGGGGAGGAGGAATGCATGGGTGATATTTTAAAAGGAAAATACAGAGTCTGCACAGCTTCCTTGTATTTAAGGAGATTTTTATGTTCAAATGATAGGGCCGCAGTATCATAGAATCATAGAATCATAGAATGGTAAGGTTGGAAGGGACCTCAAGGATCATCTAGTTCCAACCCCCTGCCATAGGCAGGGACACCTCCCACTAGTACAGGTTACTCAAGGCCTCAAGTATAGTTACTCAAGGCCTCAAGTATAGTTAAGTGTCTCTCAGAGTAGTGGAGATAAGACTGGGGAACTGAGAGAAATGAAGGTCCTTAGCAGCGCATGGAGTGAACTGGTTGTTAGTTTACATGAGACGCCACTGGCTGATGTAAACCAGGGTGTAACACGTACTGAATGTGAACATGGGCCTACCCCTATACAAAAAAGGTATACCCTTTTCATACATGGCTGCAATAAATAGAAGTGATAACCTGAGAATGCTACTGGTTTCCTTTCCTTTGCTCCCAGATCTTAGCTGCTTCGTGGCAGGCAGCTCTCACAGCCTCAGGCTGAAGGAGGTGACATTGGGGGCTGTGTTATGTTGCTGCGCCTGCAGCCAGCTGAAACACCTAATTCCTTGAAGTGAGTGATTGGCCTTGGCTAATGCAAATGCCTGAAACCTCTCTGCCATGGAAGCAGCAAAATCAATGTGGCCACGTAAAACATGGTACATTTAGATTTAAGCATTTCAGTCAATTTCAATTAATCTTATAGATTGTAGTGAAATAGTAATTTTCATCTTTCTTGTATGACATTTACTATTACCCTGATATTTTTCATTGTTATTATACCAAGCACCTTTACCTGAAGAAAATAAAACATTTTGCTCGTGTTGAAAGGAAATTTGTTGGAATTTACAGCATTCAGGAAAGTAAAGTAAGAGAAATTAATTTTCTTCATTTTATTCCAAATCAAGGGAAATGTGGAAGCAAATGGCAGAATTTCCCCCTACTGAGCAGGGAGAAACAATCAGCCTGTGCAGTGCTGAGCCCTTAACACCTTCCGCCCTGTGGGATGCTTGTCTTGTTTTCTTCATGTTTAATGCCCTGCTTTCAATGGTGACAGGAAACCGAAGTTCTCAATGAGGAGGAGACAACAAAAGCCTTTGCATCTTGGATTATGTTCCTGGCAAACCCAGAAGTCGGTCTTTACTAGCAGGATAAATATCTGGGCTCAGATGTTGGTTGTAGACAAACCAGTGTGGCCAGAAGTGTGCTACGGTGACCTAGCAGCTCAAATATGGGGCAGTAGTGGGTGCAGTGATCTCTCGATCTTGGCTTATAGTCAGTTCAGTGGGACCCCCAAAAGGTAATTTTTGTTTTGGGAAATGAAGATGAATTAAATTTCAGAAATTTAAAGCTAGAAGCAGTGGGGGGAATGACAAAAACGTAGTGTGTTCAGCATCTGTTCTGTCATGTCGTGTAGACCCATAAAGTTGGGGACATCAGGAAATCCGTATTCCTTGAATATGGCATCATCATAGACTTCAGTGGGAGAAAGAGCTGTTTTCTGCAGCATGTGGAAGACCGAAGGGATTCCCAGCAGTAAAAATGCTACAGAAGTCACTAATAGTGATGTTATATTTCAGATTGCAGAACTATCCATATCGAAAGACTGTCATTTAAAATAATTTGCAGAGCGTTTACACTTCTCCTTCCATGACATTTCATAGCTAGTGCTTACATTTATGGGCTAAGGCAGCTGGTGTGCTGGGTAACTCTCAGCCAAGGGAGGGACAGGTATCTCCTGAAGCATTGGAGGGAGTCAGGAGCTTGCTTTCTCCCTGGCTGTCCTTGCAGGGGTGTATGGGCATGACACAGGTAATGAAGTTGGATGTGTGGGCAGAGCAGCCTGTGCGGCTTAGTGGAGTCATGTCTCCTTACCACGAGCAAGTGGACGGAGGGAGGGAGGATGCATCAGGGAGTGCATTAATCTCTTGACTCACCTTCTCATCAGTAAATTCCTTCCTTTGCAGAATGACAGGTAGTTGCATGAAAACTCTGAGGCTGCTCTGTTTGTCTGAGGCTTGGAATCCCAAATCAGTCATGCTTCCTGCCTCGTGTCTTATACTCTGGCTCTGCTCTGGTGTCATGCTCACCAACAAAAGGCATCATAGTCAAAAGCCAAAATTCCTGTGTCTGCCCTTTCAAGCTTCTGTTGAATTAAGTTATTGACCTTCAGGGCCACTGAAGGATACAATTTTCAAGACCGTGTGAACGGGGGACAAGTGCAGGGTGGTTCTGACGGTGGTGAGGTTGACTGCTTTTTATCTGGGAGTAAGAGACTTGTCATGCCAACCTGGCCACACTCTTCTTGGCTTAGTGGGGCCAGTGTTTAAAGACAGCAATGTGCATTGTGCAGCTCCTTCAGCATCATCAGCTTGTCACAGGAGAAAGCAGGGATGGGATCCATCTCCCAGTGGTGCATGTCTGTAGAAGGGGTGCCTGACTCTAAACCAGGTCTTTAAGCTTCCTTTGGAGCTGGTGGGCGTCTCGTCAATGCAGGCAGCAGACCCAACGTAACGTTTTATTTCAGCCTGGTGGATAAGCCTGTACGTTAAATTTGTGTGCTTAACATTGAGCACTGAACCAGCACAGGCCAAACTTACACCACATAGGAATCTGTCCCAGACGTTTCAGGTTTTTCTGCATTGCGGTCTTTCTTGAAAAACTGCCTTAGCTCTGTAACTGCTGACAGAGTTCAGGACTCTTCCAGAGAAGTCCTCTCTAGCATTGCCACTGCATTTGTGCCAAGAACATCATGAGGTTACAGCAGTTCATGCCTGCAGTGACTCAGTGGTGGATCAGGCTTCATGGTTGTATCCAGGTGCCAGCAAACCGTTCGGCATCTTGTGAGAGTTGGCAGAGCCTCACCAAATACCTCTATCACATAGGGCCAGTGATGCCTTCACAGGCATTGTGCTGCCACCACCACAAGTATCAGCACTTTCAAACTTCAGGTCATGAAATCTTGTCTCTATTTTTCAGGCTGTGGTTTCAGAAGGAAAGGATGAGCCAATGTCATTGTGTTCTTGCATTGCATACCTTGCTAGTGATATGGCAAGTGATTGTTCAATTGTCCATGTACTTCCAAGTGCACCTCTTTGAGTTCTATTTTAAAATCTGTTGTCACTACCTATGTCTCATGGAGTTGTCTTCCTCTGCTCTGGATTCATCAGGACTTCTTGCATAATTGTCACTGTAAACATCTTTTATCTCTTCAGAGAAGACCAATGCTTCCCCAAACTCCTAGCCCCATCTTTGTGTTGCTCATTTTGCTGTACAACTAGAAGTTAAACAGCTCTTGTTAAACAGATCTATGAACAGGTCTACGAACAGTTAAACAAGCCTATGAAAAAGCACAATCTTAGTTCCTGGTCTTGGTTGCCTTTACTGGATATGGATGGTAGTGGAGGGTGTAGCTGCTCCTATCTGTAGACCACACTTCATTGTGGTTATACTCTCCATCCTGAACCTCATGGCTTCCCAAGTCTTTGAAACTTCATTTTGGTAGGGACACTGATAAAGTGAGATCTGTGGTGCGTATTTTTGGATGGGCATGTGAATAATTTTCCTGCATGGAATGAAAGTATGTGAGATCAAAAGGATCAAATACCAATGTGTGCAAAATGCCATTTTGCAGGGTTGTAATTGGGATCTCAAAAGGTAGATGTCGCAGACACAGCTCGTGTATTCACACAAGTTTACTTCCAGATTAAAGTGCCCTACTCTAAAATTTCCTTTGTGCTCAACAGACTTAATTACACTTCAAAACCTTTAGAGTGGCACATATTTGGTCCTTTGGCCCCAACACCAGAAGGACTGTCCTTAGGGACAAAAGAGACTTTTTGCTCTCCTTGGTGTTCTGTGATTACCAGAAGCTAGCTCAGCCTGCTGTATGAGTCCCAGGGGATGCAGTGAGTGTTGGAGGAGCATCAGGTGGCCTCCTCCAGCACAATATCTCCTGTCATTTTCTAAGGCAGTTCTCTGCTCAGGTATACAAGAGAAACACAGTACCACCGAAAATGAATGCGACTCTCAGCAGTCCTTCAAGCCAGTTGCTATTTGGCCCAAACCAGTTGCAACTCCCATGCTAAAGCATGACCTTTTGTATTTTGACCCAAAACTGCAGTGCTCAGTCATGGGCTGTGACCTGGTATGCTGAGCAAAGCTCAGGAAGGACAAATCTTCAGGAAGACCAACAGCCACACAGTCTACCCAGCACTGCTATCCCCTTTGGGAACATCTACCTTTTGACCACTGCTATAATTAATACATGTAGTACAAATGTAGTACAGTGTCCTTATTGGAAGGACAAGTGATAAAGCTGTGCCTGAGCAAGAGTCACAGGCCATCTTGGAAGACTAAAGAGCAAAGTAATCAATTGCCACATGCCTGCTTGTGAATCTTTGGTAAATCTGGCTCCATTCCATGACAGAAATAATAACAATGTCCTTTGCCAGGTAATTTTCCAAATGATTATTTTAAATAATATGTTACTGTGATCCAGCAAAAGAGTTCTGAGATTTATTAGAACGTTTGTCACAGAGAGGAAAAGCAGCCAGTGAACCCTGCAGGCTGGCAGTAAGCAGCACAGGGCAAGGGGCACATAAAATACCCACGTCTCTAATTGCTCAGGTCCATTCTGTGTTTGCAGGAGTGGAAGACAGGGACATACATCTCACCCCTCAGTGCTGGCTGCCAGCATCACAGGTCACCAAGCAGATGGTGCAGGAGCTGCTCAGAGATGGCAGGAGCCATGGAGGGGGTGGTGGTGATAGATTGCTCTTCTCCCTTCCCTGGACAGGTCTGCACGAAAACCAAAGGAGATTGTCTGATCCTGGGGCCATTGCCCCTTCCTGGGGTGAAACTTGAGACAGAATCCTGTTTTTAACAACCTGGTTTGAAAGTGAAGCTTGTGTTTTGCAAAGAAACTGATCCTGCTGAGCCTTGGAGAATGCCTTCTTGAGTGCTTCAGCTTACTCTGGCCCTGTGCCTGCTTTTGGGTTTTGGTTTTTTTTGTTTTTTAAAGGCAAGATCAGGGTATCACAAAAGTGCTTTCATCATTTCTTACCTGTTTCTTGAATTTTGGAGTGGAGAAGGGAAATGTGCTATTGCTTTGGGACAGACAGGTTATCTTAGAAACAAATAACTTGACTCTTTTTCATATTAAATAGCCTTTCCTGGCTTTGTCACTATTGAGTTGGTGTGCTTCTAGTGGGGTTTGATAGATATGCTCCTGGGGTGAACTAGAAGAGCTTCAGTGAAACTGAGAATCAGTCTTATGGATTGGAGGATAACAATAGCACATACTGATTGAAAAACATGGCAAAAAAAGTGCACATCTCCATTATAACTTCCTCTTCTTCCTCCAGGTTATCTTGCACCTCGAAACCTTCCCAGTGCAGGGTTCTTCCCCTTCCTGCAAACTGTGCTGTGTGATTCAGACGCCAGGTGTAAAGGCACACCATACACACCAGAAGATCTACTGCCAAGACTTAATGACATCTCATCTCTCAGACTGTAAGGCAATCTGCATGCATCTGAGTGTTACAGGCTGTAGAGCAAAACTTGCTTTGAGGTGGAAGGAGCAGCCACGTATGTGCAAGTGTGTCCACCATATGCATAGCTCAGATATCTGCTGTAACAGACATAGTCTCAGATGTTTGAACACTTAAGAAATGAGAATATGGGCTCCATATAATGGACAACTATCAGTAATGTCAGTTGATCTGGGCTTAATAATAAATGAGAATTTTATTCCCTTAGAAAAATGCTTTTCATCCAAATCAGAGCAAAAGAACTTTTTTTATGAATCTGAGTCAGGTCCTGAGGTCCTGCAGAATGTCTGTGGATAAGACTTGTAGCAAGATCAGCCCAGCATGCTGATCTCTCACTGTGGTGAAAGTGGCAAATGTTCTCCAGCAACTCTAGTTTTAGGTACACCTGTTCTGGGGCATCTGCTCTTTCAGCAGGTCCTGAATTGATGTCCTCTCTGCACATCCTTACCAATACTGGGAAAGAGATGGAAATGAAGAAACAAATTTTACCCACAACAGCATGTAGGTCTGCAAGAGGGACCTAGCTGGGCATGCCTTATTGAAATGTCAGTTTGTCAAAATGGAAACATTCATCAGAGGTATTTCAATTTCATTGAGGTTCCAGCTGAAACCAAGTAGTGTTTGCTTTGAGATGTGTCAACCAGGGTTGTTTCTACCTCTTGGTTGCTCAGTTCTGCCACATCCCTGGGGAACATACTACTCTGTGCTAATGTGTCCTCTTCAAAGGAGTAGGTGTCATTTCTGTCCTCCAGTCCCGGGTAGCTTGTGGCCCTAAACTGGGACATACTCTGAGGCCTGGAGAGCAGAAAATCAGGGCATACAAGGTCCTTAATTGTTTATCTTCACTTTCAGGTTAGAAGTTGCTCATAGTGGCTATGTCAGAGCCTCAAAATCTGCTTTGGCCAGAACTTGAGAGTCTGAAGGACTGTGCCTTCCACCAGATTGCTCAGCAGGCAGGATGGGGAATCCTGAAGTTTATGGCTTCTGAAGGGTCCTCATTAGTGCAGAGAGCCTGGGCCATGTCAAGGGACAGGATCCCTCCATTAGTTAGGAGTCTGGAAGACTATATATAAATTCAAGGTCACACAGCAGAAGAGGGCTGAGCTGCACAGAGACTGGATGCCTGGATTCACAGCTCTTCACTCACTTCCTCAGTGTCTTTGTTTTTCCCATGACATGTAAAACAATGGTTAATTTGGGGCATTGAAATGAGGAAATGGGAACCTCTAGTGCCAAACCTGGAGATCTTCCATGGGTTTCAATAGCTACAAATACTTCTTGTTTTTTCTGGTTTTAGTTTCTGTACAGCTGTTTAGGAAATAACTGGGTCTTTCCTGCCAATTGAAAATCAAAGGATTTGGCCAAACTATAGCTGAAGTGACACGAGTTATTAATAAACATCTTGATCATTATTAATGCTAAAAGTTGACTGTGTGAAGTATCGCACAACTCTGTGGGTATACCTCCCCTTATGTGTTCTATGTCAGCCTTAGAAATACATTGTGTTCTGCAAAAAAAATTCACTTGACTATAAACTAGCAACAGGAAATCTGCCAGGATATGGCAGAGCATTTAAACCTCAGCGTTAAAACCTCAGGTTCCATAGGTGGAAACTCTAGAAGCCAACATGAATAGATGTGGCTCTGCTTCAGGAGTAGAATCACCATGGGTGAGTTTGTCGTGGAGGCAGAGTATTTGAGCTGTGACTGTTCCCTGTCTGGGTACATCATTGTCTAATAGCCTGGAGTTTGCAATATTCAGGTAACCCAGACTGGTTTTTTTCCCCTCCCATTGTGCAATTCACTGAAGGTCTTATTAAATTGTTTTATAACTTGCCCTAAAACTGTCTCTTCCAGTGTCCAACAGAGAAAATAGGCAAGGTTCTGATCTCTGATTCTGTTCTTTAGAAGCATTTGCCAAGATTTCTAAGACCTTGATGGTTGTTTGAGATTTCCCTTAATAAAAGGCAACCCAGGTCAAAAACCTGAGCTCACCACCATCTTCCACACTGTATTTTCCCCTGTAGTGAAAGGTTTGTGGAGAGGGAATTAACATCCTGATGTTTTGAAGGACTCTTGGTAGGGATGTGCAACCTACTGTTATAGCTCACAGCAGCTTACATCAAGGCTTTTCTGCTCAGTCCCAGTGTCCTTATCAGTACTATGAAATTCTGTACTGTTTCTTTTACTGAACATATAGAATCATAGAATGGTAAGGTTGGAAGGGACCTCAAGGATCATCTAGTTCCAACCCCCTGCCATAGGCAGGGACACCTCCCACTAGTACAGGTTACTCAAGGCCTCATCCAATCTGGCCTTGAACACATCCAGGGAGGGAGCAGCCACAACCTCCCTGGGCAACCTGTTCCAGTGCCTCACCACCCTTACTGTAAAGAACTTCCTCCTGACATCTAGTCTAAATCTCCCCTCTGCAAACTTAAACCAATTGTCCTGCCATTGCAAGACCTTGCAAATAGTCTCTCCCCAACCTTCCTGTAGGCCCTTTTCAGATACTGGAAGGCTACTATAAGGTCTCCTCAAAGCCTTCTCTTCTCCAGACTGCAGAGCCCCAACTCTGTCTTGGTGGAGGACAGAGCACATCTTGATACAACGAGGCCTTCTTTCCAGAAGTAGGAATTTGTTGAAGATTAAGCCAAATACACATCTCAAACCTTGCCTGTCTTTGGTGTCCTTGCAGAGCAGGCATGAGTGCAGTCTTATATATCTGTTTCATGTCCAAGAGCTCCCCAAAACATTTGCCAAAGCTCTAGAAAAACCTTAATTTTGTACAACCTATATTTCAACTGATCTACCATGAAATCCAACTATAGACCCATTTGAAGTCACATAGTAAAGTGTAAGGTTGATCATGAGAAACTCTGGAAGATGTTATGGGTGTCATCTATCTTTTTTTTCTTTTTCTGTCTTCCCCAGTAAGCGGAGGAGATCATCCAGTGTGGCCAAGGACAGCCACCCATTGCCATGGAGCGCAGAGGTTCCAAAAAGCAGGAACGTTTCAAGGGGTAGGTTATCAACTGCTCTACAAAGTTCTACCCTTTAAAAGCTTCTTTTGAAGCTCTCTGGACAGAGATACAACTCTTAGAAGACTGCTAAAATGATTTATACATTCTATCCAGGCATGTGACCACGGCCATCACATTAGTGTAAATTCTTGGGACTAATTACAAGTAACTGGCTGTAGAAAAGAATTTGGGGACTTGGCCAAGAAACCAGGATTAATTGTTGTGTCTCAGCAAAGCAATACGAGATCGCAGGCTGTTTGGCTGTTAATTAAAGACCTGGCTATTTATGGAATATTGCCCTTTTACTACCCACAAATTGTCCATAAACAGCTTATGATTTTTATTCTTTTGTTTGTTTGTTTTTTTGTTTTCCCCAAATGTATTTCTTATTCACGGTTATCCAGCTAATAAATCTTCTTCTGGCCACAGCAGTTATTTATTGTTGGTGATGTTCTCCTCTAATGTGATTCTCTTTCTTGAAGGAACTTTCGGACTTAAATTTTCTCTAAAATCATTACAATTATTATTTATTGATGGTAATGGCTAGTACTGTCCACAAGCCTTCATGATGGATACTTCTTTCTGCAGGGAGCTCACGGTCAGATGAATGATTACAGACTTGCATTCTGTGACTGTTCTGCCCTGGCCATTCTCTGTTCCAATTAGCATTCCTGCCAATGCTCTCACTCTGTGGTGTACAGGCTGGAAAAGGCAGAACTGGGACTGGACACAGAGGCATGGGAGAAGAAATGAAATTGAGAAGCACTTATGGGAACTATCAGCTCATCTTGATGGCCACAGAGGAACTCAATTCTACATTTTATTATAAAAAAATAGACAAAAACCATAGGTCATAGCTGCTGCTGGTCTAAACTGGCACAACTTCTGTTTTGGTGAGCTGTGTTGTTTTGAGACTGCACCTCAGTGTAAGTGTAGGCTTTGGTGTATCTCAGCTGGGCACTTGGCAGTGTACCACCATGTATAGTGGGCAGCAGTGCTCCAAATCTGTGTTGAAGCTCTTTCTGAATAACAAGTAGCACCCACTGGTACCTAAAACACGTGGAGGGTTCTCCCATATTGGCCTAATGGGTTGAGCTGACATGAGGTCCCTTGTAAAGCTCCCCATCTCTCTTCCTGCATGGAGGAGCTGCAAGACTGGAGAGAAGAGCTGGAAATTAATGTTGAACTGCAAGCTGAGAGTTAAATGCTTTTAATTTAAAAAAAATATATATAGTGGAAGAAATAATGTAATACAGGCTTTAATTACATCAGAAGAAACCTTAAGTAAGTAATTACAGGATGCCATCGGCTCTACCTTTGGAAACAGATTAATAATGATGGCATGCCCAAAGCTGTAGTCAGCTATCTTCTGTCAGGGTTTGATGTAGCAAAGAGGTTAAAAGACATTAAGTAAAATACAATGTTTCAAACTGTATTGCAGCATTTGGGGATTTGGTATCTCATGGAGAAAAACCCCTTCAGGATATTTCGTCACCATCCAATTTGACTTCCAGCATTCATATGTTCAACAAAATCCGCAATTTGGGGAAGGTAAGTCTGTGTTTGCATAGCAGCTGAGTGTGAACATTTAAAGAGAGTCTCAACATGCCAACATGCAGCTCTTGTTGCTTCTGAATCTCCCCTGTTACGTGAATGAGCTTTATTTTGGGAAGAGAAAGACAGTTAAGGGGCTTAGGTTGTGTTTCTTTTTACATGAAATTCAAGATGTGATGTCACAAGCTCTGTCATTCAGTTCTTTATTTGCCCACAATACTTGTGCAGTGGCACCAAGATGCACTGTTTACTATATAGGTATTGACTACGTATAGGAACAAGTCTTTTCTAACAGAAACTTGGTACCATGTAATGGACACTAATATGCTTCTGGGTTTATATGAAGATCTGCAAACACTTAGGCACACATTTCTCCCCATCTATATGACCTTGAGGAATTTCAGTGACATTGTTCACCTGTCAGAACTCTGCATGTGCATAAGTACTTGCAATGACAATGCTTTTCAGATGTCACTACTACCACCCCTTTTACAGTCTCAGTATTGTGTCTAAATCCATACCAAACAGAGTGTTGCTTTAAGCCTACCTTTAACATTACGTCTTATTTCCAGAGCCAGACCCAATACTCAACTGCAGCAAATCTCAAAGTCATTCTGTGTGAGGTCTTGTCACGATACATAGTGCATCCCAACCTCAGTGAGAAGATGGCAGCTGACATCCACCAGACATTCTGCTTTACTGACTCATCCCTTTTAGAGTCATTTACCCAAGAATTCAGAAATCAGCTCTCTCAAGTAAGTGCCTGGGACCTTTACTCATGTGTGCAGATAGTAGCTGTGTTAGTTGACACACAGTGTTCTATTGTTTGAGAGACAGAACATGACCCCACCGGGCTAGAAGCTGCTCATCTCCATAACAAAGTGCATATAGTGCGTGGTGGTGATGAGATAATTCTTGTGAATGAGATTAGCCCAAAGACCTTAGAGGTGAGTACACAGCTCAGAAAGGCAAGGACAACCAGCTTGCCAGCTAGTGGCCACTAAGGCTTTTCAGCATGCCTAGGTGCTGTTTCTCCTCTTTATTTGCCCTGCTGCAGTGACAGGTAAACAGAAGAGTGTAAGGATGTGGTGTAAATAAGGATATTTAAAACCAGGGAAGGCAATAAATTTAATCATGTATTACCTCAGCCGTATAACTTCATCCAATAACTCCTGCATCTAATCCAACAATTCATGATTGAAGCAGTACTTTTCTTTGGAAAAGCTATATAATTAAAGCAAATGAATCCTTTAAAGGCAATGCCTTTTTTTTTTTTTTTTTTTTTTTTTTTTCCCCTTCTTTGCCAGGGTGGGGATTGATACTAATTTTTCTTGTATTTGTCGTCTTTGGACTGTTTGGGACATTGTAAATCGTAGGACTTGTCTAAACAGAGAATTTATTGTACAATCTGGGGTGTGAAGATAAAGCACAGTCACTCTCTCAGTTATTGCCTGTCACTGGAGTTCATTGAATGTATTGTTTGTAGAGTTGTGTACAAGTGCAGTGCAGGCTGAAAAGCAAACCCAGACCCACCAGCAGCAAGAGTTCCTGTTGTGAAATAATTTCTCGCGTTGTTATTTGTTAAGGTGCAGCACAACCCACAGTACCAAGCAACATTTGTCCACGAAATGGTCTCGTTTCTAACGCTCATCTCCCAAGTACAAAATGACAACTCTCTGTGGCATCTCCTTTTGCTGGCCCCAGATGTCTTTCAGAGCAACGTGCAATTGCAAGACGTGTTTGATTTCCTTCAGAATCCAAGCAGGTAAAAATGCAGAAAATGCCAGGAGAGGCACTGAAAGTTGTTGGGTTTGCTCACTGAACTCTAAGGACACATCACCTCTCATCCTGAAGAAAGAATGTTAGCTTAAAAGCATAATTTGTCTGGGAGGTGATATGGCTCCGCACTGATGCATCTTTAAAAGTCTCTGTGGACATCAAACGATGTTTTGATTTTCAATGGCTCTTGTGTCACTTTTAAAGGGGAACTGGATATGAACTCTTAGTTTTCTTCCATCCTGCTTAGAGGCACTGTAATGTCCATGTACAGGTGTAGAAGATAGCGAGTAACAACCATTGTCTTTGCCTGGAGAAAAGCCCTTCTGGGCTGGATAGTTGTTCTGCTAAAGAAAGCAGCTGACTTCTTGCTACCAGAAAAGCATAAAGCCAAATATATAGATTCATAAAACAGTTTGGGTTGGAAGCAATTTTAAAGTTGCTTTGAAACGCCTCAAGCATTTGTATGGGAGCATTAATTAATTTTTTTTAATTTTTTTTTTTTAATGAGTGCTTCATTTACTGCTGCTTTACCTTTCAAGACTGGTCCCCATAAAACAGAGAAAAGAGGAATATACCTCACTTTTTATAGCAAAGTAGTACTTATGTTTTTGCTCAATGGTTGTATGAAAAGCAGAGCTGGCTTAACCTCATTAGTTAACTGTACTGCAATATTTGATGCTATATGCACTTACATGATGTGCAAAGCTCAGCTTAAATGGGCTTAGCTTTGAAATCCCTCTTCTGGTTTGTAGTTGGGCTGAAACTCTCACTGATCTCTAGAAGACATGAGCTACTCAAGAGATTAGAGGACTTTGTTGTTAGTCATCTACTGGATATGTGACTGGCACTGCTATAAATTATTCCTAGTACTCCACTTGTTACAGCACGTGGAGGGCCACAAGCAAATGAGTGTCTTCAGACTTTTTAATTTTTTTTTTTTCTTGGATGCATGAGCAGTTTGGTAAAGATGCCAAAAGAGGTTGTAGAAACTCTACCGTTTTGATTACACCCAGGCTTAGAGGGACTCACTTTTCATCACTGGTGTGTTGCCAAGGCACTTAAAACGCTGTGCATTTAATATCTAGGTAATTTGCCTTGCTGCATTGTGAGAACTATTTGTAAGTTGTAATGTCCCTATCCTTAAAGGAGTCAGTAGCAGTGTGGCAAGAATTTTAATTTTATTCAGAGATGTTTTGTCCACGCTGCTGTTGTAGTCACAGGATTACTGCATTTGTTTGCATTTACTGGCTTGCAGAATCAAGCCTGAGAACCAGCACTGAGTGCCCAGAAAGAATTAATATTTATTGTGCTGCTCTGTTTTGCTCCACAGCCGCAGAGCTGGGCAAAGTTATCATAGGTACAACAAAGAGGCACATAGAATTTCATCACCAGAGCTGTGCAGTTCTTTTATTCCTGGCATCTGGCAGTGTAAGTGCATGAGTAAAGAGTTATTGCAAAGAGATTGCACAAATAGTATTTTTAATGATGCTTACAAAAGCACATCTTAGTGAGCCTGGCCATGTCTTTTACTCAGGCAGTACTGACCTCCTAAGGAAATGCCATACAGGGAATTTTCTTTGTAGTATAACTATGAAGATATAGAAGAAAAGAACTTTTGTTCATTGTGGCACCTGTATCAACCACATGATAAACAGCACCGCTGTGGAACAGTAACTTCAAAGCCATGAATTCTAATAGAAAGTTTAGGAGCAAATTTTATTACCCACACAAACCTGCTTTACAGACTGAATTCACAAATGCTCCTGTTTGATGCTGTAAGATAATTTTTCAGATAAACAAGCAAGCTGAACTTTTCCTCTCAAGCCAGTATCTGCAAAAGCCCTGCAAGGCTGAAATAAAAGGGCAACAACACCACTTGCTTCCGTGCTTGCTACCTTCTGATCTGTATGATATAAGTCCACTTCTGGCAAACCTACTCCTTGGCTCTTCCATTGCTCACCTAAATGTGTTATTTAAAGCTGCAGTTTCTTCCTCCTCTTCCCTCTCAAAGACTCCTACTAACAAGCACCTCTGCAGAATGAAAATGATGAGCATCAGGTCCACAAAACCTGCACGGAGATATTATGTTAAACAAGGAGATGAGAGATCCTGGTGTGCTGTTCTCAGTAGCAGTCTGTTCCCACAAATCAGTATGTATTTATTCATGCCACTGAAATCAGCTCGGATAGGTTCTTTGTGTATCACCTGCAGAACTTCAGGCAGGAGAGAGATTGTGCATTTCATGGTGACCCTATGGCTGCAATGAAGAGCTGCTTTTTTTTTTTTTTTTTTTTTNAATCACCATGAAGTTTTCAGTAACCTGCCCACATTGAACAGCCTGCCTTTTAAATGACTCCCTCTCTGATACAATATGCCTAACGATCAGCTTGTTCGTTCCTTTGACTGAAAAACATTTCTTGCTTCCCTGTCAGCCTGATTATTACAGTGTAGAAGAGGAAAGAAGGGGAATTTGAAATGGTAACAGTTGTTTGCAGCTGCTTCTTCCTTCCACAGATGTTGTCCCTTAGGAATCCCTGCTCTCCCTGGAGCCTCATCTGCCTGTTTCTTGGTTTTTTTCAGGGGGAGATTCAGCCATAGCAGTGACTCGCTGGGCTGCCGTATCACCTGAGTGTTTTCTAAGACATGTTGCAAGGATTGTAGTGGCCTATAGATTCTACATAAGCCTTTGAATAAGTGCACTTTGAATTAGTAATGAGTTCAAATTATGTGTTTGAGCCAATGCACCACCATACCTTTCCCATCAGAGGCCTTTTTATTTTATGCAAGATGAAACAAATGATTAAAAGCAGGGGTGGTATCTTGTCTGTCAGACATTTTAAGGATGTTAGGTTGTACTCCAGCTGTTTCCTATTTGAACACTTATTTGATTTTTTCTCATAAACCTGTAACCACATTTTTTTTTCTTTTCTTCCTTCCCTTTAGTATTGTGCTGCCAGCTCAGAATGCCTCTGCATCAGTTGTGGCTGATGATAGATTCCAAACTGTTCACAGTGGAGTTACAGATCCTCCATATTACCTGAACTGTTCAGAGCAAGGTAAGGCTCCTCCATATAGTCATATCTCTGCTGTGGTTCTGAGGAGAAGCAAACTACAGGCAAATAAGTAGCCATCCAGACTGCGTTACTGTTCGGGGCTCGGAGTAATGAATTCTTCTTTCAGCTTTTTACAAATGTGAATAAAATACCTCCTTTCAAATGTAAAAGTCAAGCAACTTGGTTTTGTCAGTGGACAGTGAATTAACATCAGTTTGCAGTCACAGTGGAAATGAGGAGTGGTAATTTTTTACCAAGGCGGGGTTTATTTGTTTGTTTTGTGAAAATCTGCCTCTATTTGTGATCTCTGTCAAACTCACCTCAGTATATCAAGACAAAGGCTGTACCTGAGCAGCTCAACAAACTGTTTATGTTAAGATTATCCATTCCCCTAAACCCTGTTGACTTACAGCAGAGGAAGAATCCTTGACATCTACCTCTGACCAAGGTTACATGAATCCGCAAGGGAAAGGTGCAGCACCTGAATGCTATAAGGGGCAGATTGATAAATGCCATCCATTTCCTTCTTCAACTTCCAGAATCACTATCGAATCAGTTAAACTTCTGTCCAAGATCTTATATGTTGTCATAGGAGCCTAACTTCCTACATGCATGATTTCCTTAACAGATTTGCCATAGAGCTTCTCCCAGTTTCCAAATTCATGTGAGCTCTGCTAACATTCTCTTTACATGTTTATTGTAGATAAAGAAAAATATGTGGTGAGCAGATATATTTGCAATCTCTTTAACTGGACTTCAGTATCTGAATTGAAGGAGGTTCTGAGGTAAGACATCAGCTAAAAGGAACATTGCTAACATTATAATTCAAATCTCTGATCTTTGCTCTAAATCACTTTACATTTCCACTTGCATTGATTTCATATTCACTAAAATGCTTTTTTCTTCCCTACAGAAAAATAAAGTCACCAGAGATTGGTGGAAAACTCTCCAAGAGGTCCATTAATTCAGATGATTTAGAAGCCATACAAAACTCTCTACAGCGTTTAAAAGGCTTTGAGAAAAAAATGAATAGAAGTGAATTAAAAATCTTAAATCTATTCACAAATTTGAAGAATGAAACGTTACAGAAATTGTATGCAATTCTTGAACTGGGAATGAATCCACATCGTGATTATAAATTAAGGGAAGCATATAATAAGGAAATAATTGATGAAATCTATAACTTCACATCACTGCAATTACAGAGTGACTTTAATGGTACTTCCATTTTCAATATAATGACCCAGTGGAAAGAAATTCAGAGTGCTTTAAAATTAGCTACAATGATTTGGAATCCAGTTCTGTTAAATAATTCCAATTTTAGTACAACTCAAATTGAGGACTCTCTCAAAATGTTGCTCTCCAAGAGCATGTCATCGTCTCTGGAAGACATCAGAGAGCATTTAAATGGAATGGAAGAAATACCATCTTTGTTTTCTGATTATCTGCTTAAGCCTGTGTCCTACAGAAACTTTCCAGACCAGCTCCTAGCTCTCCAGAAGATTTTTTTTATAATGACAAACACCAGCATAGGTTATCAGTACCTACTGATGCCTGTGTTTGAACTGATGAGGAAGGTAGAAAGCTCCATGGGTGAAGCCTGGTGGGACGAGTTGAATGTCTATTGGCGCCTTGGGGAAAAACTGAGATCAATGAAGTGGAATAACACAGGAATCATAGCCTATAGGCAGTTTTTAGAGGTATTAACCAGTCATTTACAAAAGCTAAATAATAATTCAAGTAGTGTTTCCAGTGCACAATTGGATCAGCTGTCAGAACTTATAACAGCTGTATTTAAAGGGTTTGGGGGAGAGTCTGAAGTAGCCAACATCTCACTAGTCATTCAAGCCATACAAAAGACCTTGTACATATTAAAAGACTTACAGCTAAATTATAATGTCAGTAAGTTAAAATCTATAGATCTTTTCTTTAATTTTGACAATAAAACCTCTGAGAACCTGGCCGAATTTCTTAAGACAGGAATGAAAATCCTTCATCATATAAGTGCCAGTGAAGCTTCCAGTGAAGAAATAATTAATCCTATCTATAACTTAACACACCTTCTACTGCAGGAGTTCAACCAGTCTTCCTTACAGGACAACACTTTGCTAAAGGCAAAGATTTGGCAGTTCTTGCATACAGCCTTGAGTCCTTTTCTTCAGAAGATCTACAATGGTTACGGAGCAATCCACAACTGCTCCGCTCCAGATGTGCTCCATGTGGCACTTGAGATGCTGTTTGAAAATGCCACTCTGAGTGAGTCCTTAGCAGGCAACCCTTGCAAACCCTTCTTTGATGCCATGGGCATGGAGGCTGAAACAATGCACAATGACACCTTAACAGAAATGTTCCAGCTTGCCATAACACACCTGAAACTGTCTCCAGAGTTTGCTGCTGTCTACAAGAGTGGCAGTGAACGCTTTTCCAAGGAGCTGCCTTGCATTGTCCAGGCTCTGCAGTCTTCTCTGAGTTTCCTTTCCAAATTAAACCTTGTCTCTGAGCTGGAAAACTCTTGGGTGGAAGAGCAGTTGAGAGCTGTGACTGCTGTCATGGAGATGCTGCTGCAGACTAATGCTTCCTGCCCGGTCGCAGTCCCTGATGTGGATGATCTGCTCCCATCTCAGCTTTTAGACATGGTTCTTCCTTTCATGGTGAATGAAGATGTATTGAACTCCCTAAATTCCTCTGACAGCTTGGCAGACTGGCATAGGCTGCCTGTGCTTTCCTCCCTGCTACCACCTCTTCCCATTAGGAACAGCAGTATATATGAACCGATTGAGGAGGGCAGAAAGGGTTCCAACCAATTGGACTGGGCACATTTTTCACAGCTGTGGCATGCCACTGGCAACATGTTGGCTACCAAATGGAACCTAACTGAAGTGGGTGAATATGTGAAACTCCTGGAAATGATGAGGAAAGCCTTACTTCTTGTGGACTTTGGAGTATCTCCTGGAAAACCAATAGTACATCAGATCTTTCATAATTCTAGTAGAGGAATTAAATCCTCAGATCTGAATTATTTGTATAATTCATTAAAGCTCTTCTTCAATTCAAGTTCTGCCACAAACAGCACAGTGGATTTGGAAAGCCTGCTTCAAGAAATATTCTCACTGTATGAAGCCGGCTATGAAGGGTTGTTCTATGCTAGTCCCTACAGAGAAGAAAATCAAGGTGTTCTAACTATGGCTGCAGTGATTTGGAATCATACTATGTTAAACAGGGCTCATTTTAATACAGAGGAAGCATGGGAAGTTATCAAAATGATTGCACTTGATGCAATCTCACTTGAAAACATTGAAAATTATCTCAGTACAAATGAAGAAGTGTCACCATTATTTTCTGACTTCTTGTTGACCCCTGTGAATTCTGAAAATCTTGCAGAACATCTCTTGTCCCTTGATCAGCTTCTTGCTGCCGTGGCAGAGGTGAATATCAGTGATCATTATCTACTGATCTCTTCTTTGTCTAAGCTAACTCAAAAACTCCAGAATTCCCCTCTGATAAGGCAGAGAAATGGACTTCATGCGTTCTGGCATATTGCTGAAGTACTTCAGTCCATAAGCTGGAATATTACAGAAAGTCTGACTTCCCAGTCGCTCCTAGACATACTGCAGCATCAGTTCAGAACCATAAACAATGACTCCAGTCTTCCTTTCAGCAAGGAACTGAAAGAAATGATAAACTTTGTATCCTCCATGCTTGAGCTGTATGGTGAAGAAGATTTCAGAGGAACCAACATATCCATATACTTTCAGGCCATGCAAAGGTGTATCTTAAATTTAAAAGATTTGCAGAGAAGGTATAATATCAGTGAGCTTGAAACCATCATTCTGTTATTTGATTCTTACATTAACTATACACAGAAACTGAATGAAATATGGAGAGCAGGAATGAAAGTACTTCATGACACGAACTTAAACAAAACCTTTGAAGAAAAAATGGACATTGTCTATAATTTCTCACATTTTCTGCTGCAGAATGAGTTCAACCAGTCTTCCTTACAGGACAACACTTTGCTAAAGGCAAAGATTTGGCAGTTCTTGCATACAGCCTTGAGTCCTTTTCTTCAGAAGATCTACAGTGGTTACGGAGCAATCCACAACTGCTCCGCTCCAGATGTGCTCCATGTGGCACTTGAGATGCTGTTTGAAAATGCCACTCTGAGTGAGTCCTTAGCAGGCAACCCTTGCAAACCCTTCTTTGATGCCATGGGCATGGAGGCTGAAACAGTGCACAATGACACCTTAACAGAAATGTTCCAGCTTGCCATAACACACCTGAAACTGTCTCCAGAGTTTGCTGCTGTCTACAAGAGTGGCAGTGAACGCTTTTCCAAGGAGCTGCCTTGCATTGTCCAGGCTCTGCAGTCTTCTCTGAGTTTCCTTTCCAAATTAAACCTTGTCTCTGCGCTGGAAAACTCTTGGGTGGAAGAGCAGTTGAGAGCTGTGACTGCTGTCATGGAGATGCTGCTGCAGAGTAATGCTTCCTGCCCGGTCGCAGTCCCTGATGTGGATGATCTGCTCCCATCTCAGCTTTTGGACATGGTTCTTCCTTTCATGGTGAATGAAGAAGTATTGAACTCCCTAAATTTCTCCGGTGACTTAGCAGGCTGGAATAACCTGTCCACACTCTTTAGTGTAGCACAGAATGAGGTCTACTTGAACACCTTACTGCAGAGTCTCCAAAGTGCTTTCAACCTCACCAAATGGAGATATTACTCAAGCATCTGGGATGTGATCGACAGTGAAAGGGATCAAAGTGAAGCAGCTGCCTTCACGAAGTTGTTGGAAGCAGTAGCAAGCAGCTCTGCTGACGATTTGTCAGCTGTAGACATTGTAGAAGCCAGTCTCTACATTCTCAAGAGACTGAACTTCTCTGAACTGCTACATGAATTCAGTAGAAGTTCTAGTTTAACTTTACTCTCCAGCAAAACTGGTTTTGACAGTGTGATTGATGTTGTCGCTCATCACTTCATTGTCATGACGGAAACCCTGTACAACAAGACTCTGCCTTGGACTCAGAGTGACGAAAGTCTATCACCAACTAGTTTAATCACACGGTGAGTTTGCTTTTTTTGGGTATTGCAGTTGCATTTGTGACCACCATTCTCATTCCAGCACATGAAGTATTTTGTTTTCTTTCAGCTGAGCAACATAAACCTGAAATCACCAAAATGTAGGGCGCTAGGGCTAACACAGGTTAAAGCAAAGAAGAGAAAATTTCTCCTTGAACTGAACGTCTGGTTAAAACTGAGACTTGCAAAAATGTTCTGTGTTGGCATGTATCAATTCATGATAGGAGCAGAATCTTGTAAGATGCTCACTGCCAGTGGTAAATTCTTCAGAAACCTCTTCTTTGTGGTATGACTCCCTAAATTCTGATCCCCAGTATCCCCTACGCATGGCTTTCCATCTGCAGTGAACCTTTCAACTGTGTTTTCTTATACATATGGTTTGAGAGTGAATGACAGCTTTGGGAAATAACAGCAAGAAAGAACTGAGGAAATAAAATTGAGAGAGTATCTGCTTAGGAGATGTTATGGGAGACACGTGGCTTGGGAATTCTTATATTCATTGCCCAGGAACAGCATCTACATATCTGGCTGGTTGCTCACTACTGTAGCTTGTTTATGAAAGAGAATCTGATTTAAAATCCTATCTTCTTTTTCAGATTTTTGGTTTTAGAATTTGAAAACACCATCTTACAGTTGACAATGAATAACAGCTATCACCCCTACCTGATGTGTTTAATAAATGCCACCAAAGAAGACAGCAAACTGACAGGTAATCATGATTTCACTAATGTTGTGGGACCTCAGATAGAATATATTGTGCTGGTCTTTTCAAAGTGTTTGGTTTAATGATGGGAAGGAATGGTGCTACATGGCTTTATCTGCTGGCAATTAACTGGAGCTATGAGACCTGGGGAAGATAGACTACTTTTTTTTTTTTGTTTTTTTTTTTTTTTTTGTTTGAGTTATGTCACATTACTGATATAAGTTTTCCATCCAACTCTATCCAAAAGGCACATCTGCTCTTTGCTGTGTGATGACAAGTTGCTGACACTCAGATAAAGAAACCTTACAAATAGAAACCTATATTACCTTTCCAACTTCGTGTACCCATAAGATGACAGCAGTTATTTTTGAGAGTTAATGTGGCGTTTCAGATAGATATTCATCATCCAAGCTTATTGTAAAACCTGAGAGGTTTATCTGCTCACAGAATAGAGATAATGCCTGTGCTCTGAAGGACACTGTCTGAGAACTCGCTGCCAGTGTGGGGTGGATTTCTTTAGGACCAGAGCACCTATTCAGACTGGATCTGTTGTAATCCAGATTACAACCTAGGTCTCTGTGATTTCAGAGTTCCTGAGACCTACGATTGTGATGGGAAATAGCAATACTCCACAAGCCTCAGAATAAAAGCACTGATATTTCTGTCTGTGAAGTTTCTGCAAGCCTGGTGGTTTTGTCTCAAGTTACTTCTGTTTTCTTCCTTGCACAGAAAACATCACACTGCTTTTGAAGCAAGCTCATCTGAAAAATAACTCTTTTATGCAAAATAATACCTCTGAGAAACATTCATCCATACCAGAGCTACTGAAACTAAAAGTAAGTCTGCTTAAAATGCTGACTTGAAGGACATCCTGCAGTGATACATGAATGTGCAATAGAGGTTTTCAAAAACAGTGCATGGGGAAAAGAGTTGCATTAAAAAACAGCTGAAAAAAAATGGGATTGAAACTCTGTGTTCTGCCTGTTGCCTATAACTGGTCTGAGGCAATTGTTCTTATATGAATCCCCAGCCATTGTACATCCATTTTTCTGATAAGGTAGAGGTGTTTCTATCCACCCAGTCTGGAGTATAAAATGGCTTTGGTTTTACAAGCCACCCCAGTAGCAGTGTATTCCTCATAAATCAACGCATGAGGACTTTTGAAGTTCAGTACATTGAGACTTTGCAAAGCACCTTGCAGAGCTGATATCATTCTCGGATACCTCAACTTCATTTAAGAAGCACGTAGGGAGGAGTGCTCAAAGGCACAATGAGCAGTTTGATACCTCTGCCCTGCTGGAAATGAGTGGAATTGTGCATACCCAGTTGGCAGTTATAAGCATGACTAACTTAACTATCATTGTGCCTAAGGACACCAGAATGGCTGGAGTCCAAATCACCACAAGCTCCCTTAGCTCTAGATGTCTCTCAACACCAGATTGCTTTCTGAGGTTAAGCTCCTAAGCAGTACCAACTCATGGATTTTCCTCACCAGCTTTGAATTTGTCAATGCCTCGTTTGGACAAAATACTCCTTACACCATAGATACATGACAGCACTAAAATCATGCATGCTCTTGATTTCTCCATGTGAGAAACAGAATTTGAAAAGTCCTTTTAAAAAAACCCAAACATATGTAACAGTATGCAATGCTGTGGCTGCTAGTGTATCTGTAACAATAACACAATGAACCTCAGTGAGACTGGTACTTAGAAGCATAAACCAGAAAACAGTTCTTGCCATAAGAAACTGATAATATAGTCATGTCAGACAAGAGGGAAGCCCATAATAGCAAAGTGGGCAAAGGACTATAATGTTACACAGGCTAGCAGATGTGGAAGTCCTGACTTCTAGCCAACTCTGTTTCATATGCTGTAGTAGAGATGACCAGGTGGTATATCAAAGGCTAAACCTGTTGCACATGGTAAATTTATTTGGCCTCTGGGAGGATTAATTAGTCAATGAGAAAGTCCAAATGGAGTACTGCTGTGTAACCTTGTTGGGCAGAGATGTGTTAAGGCTGGCAAGATTGATGAGATCCTGTGCAATGTTGTGTAACCGGATCTGCTACAAACTCACATAGGAATGATTATTGTGTCCTATTGAATAAAAATATACACACATATACATATATATTTTAATCCTAAAGAAGAACAGAAAGGGACAACCAGAGTCTTTAAAAAATGCCTTTTATAATTCTGCCATCTAACTGTTTCCTTTGAAGATCTCTCGCCTCCGGGATCTGACAACACTGCTTTGTGACTATGAGAGCTCTAAATCAATACAGCATATCTGCCATCTCCCTAATGTTAGCTTTGGAGAACTGTGTGAACAAAGCCAGTCTCATGAGCAGCTCCTCCGTGCTATTGAAGTGAGCAATCAAGTTGTGACCAATGTACTGAATCACAGAAGGATCTCCCAAGAGCTTCAAACTGTACTGATTGGGGATGCCACAAACATCCAGACACAAATGAAATGGTGAGTCTCTCCATCTGAGTTAGACTGCTTTAATATTCTATTTACGAAAACATTGAATGTCTTCTTGCTTTCTTTTCATATTCCTAATAATTTCTTCTCGTATTCCTAATAATTTCTTTTCATATTCCTAATTCTATTGGTTGTTTTCTTTTTCCAATTTAGGTTTCAAGAAAATGTACCGGAAATTGCTTTCTTTCAAGAGATTCCTCAATATGTTACTGCTTTGAATTCCATGTTGAACGTCACTGAGAATTTAATGGATTCTAGCAAGCAAGGTAGTTTTCTACATTTACTGTACAATGTTGGCAAACATCAGCACTTTCTGCTGGAAATCCCAAGACTTGCTTATCTGCCAGGACAAAATTATTTTAATGAAATAACCATAAATATGTCCTTGGGATCCTTTATCTAGGGAAATTCTATACTGTATTCTAGAACACTCTTTGTTCTCTCTACAGTCCAGTGTGGTGAAAGTCCCAAATCTTTGTATTTGAGCAACTTTTTTAATACGTAGATCAACTTGAGTTCACAAACTGGATTGTAAAACCTAGGAAATATGACTCTATTTTAAAAGTTAGGGGGTTTTCCCTTTATTTGTGGGGTTTTGTTTGTTGTTTATTTGGAGTTTTTTCCTTATCAGCTGTGGTGTACTGCACTTCCATACTTGGTCCTCTCTGTATGCTTGAAATTGTTATATGTCTGGAGAAAGTTGTTACATCAGTTGTTTGGTTGTTCTTTACAGAAAAGCTAGGAGATATCTTTAAAAATGTGGACCAGCTCAAAGAGGATCTCAAAAACACAACAAGAATGTCCATAGCCAGTATTGATGCTCTCCTGGAAGCATCTCTCCCAGAAAATAGCAGTCAGGTAAGTTTGCTGTCATTCTGGTGAGAGATCTTGTTGCTTCCTATTTGTCAGATCAGAACTATAATTTGTTAATGAATGCAGCTAAGCAGATCACTGAATGTGTGATAGAACAGAGAAAGGTAGATGAACCCACAGGAGTAGACAGTAGAGCATGTCGTGGATCAAAGCAGCCACCAGAAATGTAGTAAGCTCAGTCACTGGCATCGGTTCAGTCATTGGAGACCAAGAACCATATGGTCTCTTTGGCTGTCCCCAGTAGCTGGTAAGCAGCCATGCACTGCCTGGTGAGTGATTGCTCCGATCCATAGCAAGGGCACAGTTCACTGTATCAGACTAATGAGGACTAAGTGGGGTCCTTGGTGGAGTCCCCAGCACTAAGAAGTTGTTGCTGTCCAGATGGTAAAACACACTTCTAATGATGATATGTGAGAGTGCTTGGTGTCCAGAAATAGCCATCCATGGCTCAACCTCCTGTGCAAGCAGAGTTCCAGATGCTGTTCCCCTTCCCAACCATTTTTGTCTGGACCAAGCCCCAGACTCGATACGCATCAGTCAATGCGAAATTGAAGCCACAAAAACTTTTACTACTGTGCAAGCTGGGCAGTAAAACACAATCTTTAGGATTTGTCCCTTGGAACAGGACTAATGGGTAGGCATTTTCTGATTCTCAAGGTTGAAATATGACACTGTAGAAAGAACAACAGCAAGTCAAGATTAATCCATGCATATTGGAGCAAACAGTCTACCTCCTAACAAATCTTCTCTTTCTTTGTGCAAACACAGCTCATTTCTGAGATTCTCCAACTGGAGTCCTGTGGCATGCGTCCTGCTGATACACAGCTGCAAATAGTAGCAGAGGAGTTCTGCAATCTTTCTCTTTCAGAGAGGACTCGTGAGACATACATCCTGGGGGTCACCCTGTTACGACACTTAGACATTTACAATTTCTTATACAAGGTTAGTTCTGGATTTGTAGAGTGCTTCCTATAGTCTCTGCTGCATGTAGTGGCTGAAAGGTCATAAAATATCATTGCAGTGGCCAGAAGCTATGCTGATTTACACAAGCCAAAGATCAGGCTTTGCTCATGCGGTAATTTTTATTGCATATCCATGCTGTGACAGTGTGGATATAAATGAGGATCCCAGCTGGTGTAAACCAGCAAACCTCATTTAAAGGCATTGGACCTACTCTAAATGCCTCCCTATCTGCTAGTATCATTTATATGCTGTCACAACCTCTCGAACATTCCCAGCTGAGTTTACGCTTCCCAAAAAACAAGGCTAAATTCTTTTATTCCTTGAAAAAAGGAGTCTCTGGGAAAAAGTCCTGTAAAATGTATTTTCCTAATCTAGTTGGCACTGACAAATTGTTAAATTCTTGAAATATCCCTCACACACAACTAATATAAACAGCATGAAGTGTGTATGAAATACAGATCTGAAAATGCTACAGAAGTGATCGGGGCTGGGGGCTGAGAGGGGAAGAAAAAAAGTTATTAACTGAGAATGCCAATGAATTTCACTCAGGTCAAAAGTCACTCATAGTGTTTGGCACCTGTGTTTTGCCAAGTGCTACTGCTTGGAGAGTTGGATTATACCCTTGCTAAACATTTCCCATCAGGAGGTGTTTTGAAACATGCAACGTTCAGCATATGTAATATTCGGGGAGTGGTTTGCAAAAACGCTTTGGGATTTAGGAATATAAAGTTCATTCATTACCCATGGGACTCCTGCTCCCTAATCCTGCTAACAGCTTTGAAAATCCCACAGTCTTTGTCTCGGATTTAACACAATATGGATGTGTGAATATATGTGGGCACAGATTTCTGCTAATTGTAATTGATTTCCTTCCTGCCTCTCGTAGATGTTTTTCCCTAAGGAACTTCAGCAGCCTGTGGATAAGATGTTAGGTCTTCTGACAAAAGTGAAGTATTTCAGGCACCAGGTTGAATCCGGTGCTGATCCACTGCTACAAGCCATTCATTCATTGAAAAAACTCCGGCAGTCTAGAAATGTGCCACTGACTAAGGTATGTGTAGCTTGCATATGCTTTGGAAGCAAAGCACCACTGGAACAGTTTCCACAGGAATTTCTTACCCTAGAAGCCAAAGATGCATTAAACCATAGATTACTGATTCTCTTTCATAGCAACAGTGTTCTGAGAAGAAGCTTTCTCAAACATATATGTTGTCTTCCTGGGAAAGCTTTCATTTGGAGCAGCGGGACGAGCATGTGCTCATGATACTGGGAGAGACACTAGGAACAAAAATGGAGGGGATGAGTCTTGAAGGAGAGTAGTCTTACTACAAGGTACTGGAAATATCAGCTTCTGAAAACAACCGGAGAACTGCCCACTAAAGGCTATCCAAACCAACAGAAGTCAACAGCAAAAATTTGCTCTAGCTGTCTGCATTTGTGTTCACACCCAAAGCTCCATGACTGCCTAAAATGTTCAGTAAATACCCATTCTGCTCTGACAGCTGCAGTGAACTTCCATTAACTTCATCCAGCACTGGATCCAATCCTTCTCTGATCCATAGTCAATAACAGTATAGATCACAGGAATAATTTCTGGTAATCACTTTGCAGAAGTATGTGAAGTCTCGGGGCAGATGGGGATAGGGGGAAAATTCTGTCTGGTGACCCAGAGTCTGTATGTGTCCATAGGCACATGTTCTAGGCAGTTCCTGTACACACATTATAGCTAATTCCCAGAACAAATCTCATACCTGGAATTTAATTTACCACCTCTGTCATAGCAGAGGTTAGCCCAAAAATGTGTACTTTCTACATTTTATTTTTTAAAGACAAGGAAGCAGTTCTCACCTTCTAATTCCATTACTATTTTTCCTCAGAATGGGATGCTTCTAGCACACACCATTTATTTGCATGTTGTCTTTTCTGCAGGCATTATTTAAACCAAACAATGTTAGGATAACACGTGGCACATTTAAGTCCATGTCAAAAGTCCTCTGCAACCAGGAGATCACACCTCTGTTTTTTGAGTCCTTGCTTCCAGATTTTGGAGACCCTGTAAGCAACAGTTCTTCTATGGAGGATGTCTATGTCCAAAAGATGATGGCAAAATATGGGATTCCTCAAGACTCCAGTAAGTGTAGCTTTTCCTTAAGGCAAAAAACATGACACTGCCAAATTCTACTGTTTCCAGAGAGACCCAGTGCTGGGCTGTGACGCTGTACATGTCTGGAGGGCTCTAAGTGCTCATGATTTATGCCAGCTGAAGATCTGCACTGCCCTGATTATTGGTGGTTTATTTCCATAAATGCTAGAAGGAAAACAGCCTCTGCTTGGCACTGCTCTGTTTCCCATTTGTTGATGATCTGGTCTTGGGGCCCCACAGGTCACTGCTTTTCCTTGATGCGTAGTTTTTCCGACTGCGCTGACATTATTAGCTCCTCTGAGTTCACAAAACTCCATTTAACCTTCAAGCAGAGAATCTTGGCTCAGACACTGAACCTCTTGTCGTCTTGAATTCAACAACAGGACATCTTGGGACTGTTTTTGTAAAGACACACTATATTCATCAGGGAAGAGAGCTCATTCACTGGACACAGCAACAAGCTGGGCAGATGGGGAAAAAAAACTGTGGTGGTAGCTTTCTCATCTCTGGTCTATTTGTACTCTGTGCAATTTGTTTGCTTTTCTCCTCTTGCAGCACCGTTTTGCTTATCCTTTTACCTGGACCTGGTCAAGACCCCAACTGGAGCTTTAATTTGGTCTTTTCTAAAACCAATGGTGCTTGGAAAGATCCTTTACACACCAGATACAATAGAAACTCGAGCAATCATGGGAAAGGTATGACTATCTTTGCAGCACATCAAAATGTACCCACTCAAAAGGATTGTCATTTATCTAGCATGGGCTTGTTTCTTTGAGAAGCAGTAGTTCATTTTCTGACTGTTTGGAGTATTTATAGAGTCACAGAATTGTAGGTGTTGGAAGACACCTCCAGAGATCGAGTCCAGCCCTCCTAGCCAAGGGATTAGTCAATTTATCTTTTCCTAGTTGTGTTGCTGGTCATCTGAATTATCTTTTGTCTTTGAATGAATCTTTCCTCCAAAAAAAAAAAAAAAAAAAAAAAAAGAAAAAGCTGTTGGTCTAATATTTATGCTGCAAGTTGTTTTTTTAAAGTTTATGCAGTCTGACGCCCACATTTTCAGCCATCTCGCTATTGAGACATGTCTCCCACAAATCCTATAGTAGTGCTTGTTGGCAAGCAGATAAACGGCAGAAGGAAAACTGATACCCAGGTGTGATGGTTTGGGAGTTACCTGCCCCACCCCCTACTTTATAAAAGCACCCGAACTAGACTCAGCCGGCTGGAGGTTGAAGACTGAAGCTATATTTACAGCTTAGCACAATTTACAAGCAGATATATATGCACTATATACATGAATATTTACAGAAATACACAAGTTAAAGGTAATACAGAAATCAGAGTCCCCAGGAGGGGCTCCCAACCACCCTTCCATCCTCTTTCCACCCCTATACCTTACTCCAGGGTTTGCCTTATGTGCAAGGTGAGTTTGGGGGATTGGCCAGGGGAGTTAGAATTAGTGATTGGTTAGGTTACATAGCAGAGGCCAGAAGACACACACCAGCTAGAAAGCAAGAGACTCTCCTTGTTATCTATGCTTGTGACCTTGTGTTTTCACATCTCAGCAAGCCTATGAGTGAAGTAACATCACTATTGTTTTATTTTCACAACCTGCAATCTTTTTTTTTTTTTTTTTTATTAAATATTCCAATTAGCCTCAAACCAGCACACCAGGACATACTCCTAATGTCACATACGAAGATATATTTTTAAGTGCTTGTATCCACATTCAATGTTTTAAAGGATAGCTTCCTGAACAGTGATGGAGTGCTAAGAAAAACCCAAAGGGAAACCAATTTGGTCTTAGCTGTTTTATTGATTTATTTAATTGTAAAAAGCTCTAAGGTAATGAATAAATTAATCCTTTTGTTGTGGGCTTTTTTATAGTCTAACGCAACCCTGAAGCAGATGGCTGATCTAGCCTTGAAGTCCCAGGAGTGGTTGGACAAATCTCCTGTCATCATGAATTCGCTGACTAAGTTAAACCAGACAGTTCCAATGATCAAGGTATGAGATCTGACCTCTCCTGTCTCTCTTGGGGGAGGGAATTGGGAGGATGGATTTCTACACTGAAAGAAACTGAGGTTCCAGGAACTTTGGGGATCTAGGTCAGCTGAGGAGACTCTTGTCAGGGTTTTGCTCTGGACTTTGCAGTTTCTGTCCATGCCTGCCTGATACTGTAACAGAAGTACTCCTGATGCACTTTTCTATGCAAATCCCCAGTCTGAAGTGGTCTGTTTGTAATATGCTCCCTGGCACTGGCCATTCTGAGTCCTGCTGGAGGGCTAAGATGAGCAGAGAATGCTCTTCAGTTTGTAAATTAACTTTCTGCTTGATAGAGTGATCCAGCCAGCCAAGACCAGGCAAGAAATGACTTTTTCAGGAAATAAAGCAGAATCTATAATAAGCGTGTAGCTCTGGGTACACACATAAGAGCTAGAAGATGTCTTTGTACCTCAGTGAATGTAAATAAAATTTCTTTTTCCCCTTCTAAATAGCGTAGCCTTCCTTGGATATAGAAAGCAGTAAGCTGTAATGTTTCATGTACTTGCTTCCCATTCTCCACAGTACAAAATTGTCTCCTTTTCTTACAAAATTATGAAAATAAGATCTCTGGAACCCTAAAACATTAGAAGTTAATTTCAGTGACTGGAATTCATTTTAATTTCCATGGAACTGAGAGAAAATCCAGAGTAGAACAGACAAAGGTGACATGAAATATTCTCTGCTGACTGCACTCATTGGTGGAACAAAGAACTGTTTGGTCAAACAAAGATGTGGCTGCTGGTCTCCAAGCTAAATTTGTGCTCTAGCTGTGTCCATGGGACTTAAACCAGACCCAAAATGACATTTACTGCGCCTTTGGAATAGCAAAGATTAGTCATGATTTTTCCATGGGACCCTAGCACCTGGTCAATAGTCATCTTCCAATAACTCCAAGAAATGCTGGCTTGGACTCACAGGGCACTGTATGACATTTTCACAGCTAACATTGCAGAGTGAAAAATAGAAGATCAGGAAAGGAGTAGGAGGAAGTTGTACAAATGGGTTAGTGAAGGCATGTTTTGTTTTAGAAACACACTGTGAAAGAACTCAAGGAGCTTCTGATCAAACCAATGCCTTTTCATTTTCCTTGTTGATAGAACACTCTGCAGAATCCCTTTGTGCAGGTGTTTATCAAGCTGATGGTGGATTTGGATGCAGCTGAACTGCTGAGTCAGATTAACAAACTGGGTAAGTTTTTCTGTGTTTGCTGCCCTTTTATTCATACATCAGGTCTGGAAGCTCCAGAGTCAGCAAACTGATATTGTTCTTCTCTGGCCAGCATTGGATGGTTCAATGAAAGGCAACCTCAGCTGTGATTCAGAAATCTTGTGGTTCTTGGGAAAAGACTCTTAGAAAGCAAGGGGCTTGTATGAAGAGTGTTGAGGTGATAGCAGAACGGCAATCTCTGCAGCTGAGTGTGGCCACTGGAGGACACTCTTTAGCCATAATTATCACTTCAAATGAGCCACCTGGGACTCTCCTGGGAAATGCAGAGAGCTCACTTGCATCAACTCAAAGGTTTTCCCGAGTAGAAAAGCAAGGGATCAGATAAAGGTGTTCAGGCTGATGAAGCCAGAGGCATCATCACAGGAGTTCTGCTGAAATTTGCTGTTCTCTAGTGCTCTTGCATGATCCTTCAAAGTTAGAATGGGAGTCATCAGCTTACATCAGTGGTAGGCACATTCTCTGTTGGTGCACAGCGTAGTGATCGCTCTGCCTTTGTAGCTGCTCTTATTGTGCTTACCCACTTTCCCAACGAATGTCCATATATGACAATGTAAATGTGGGCTCTACCAGCAAAACCCAGGATAAACCATGACTGGTTGCAGTCTGTTGCAGTCAGAAGACTATTTTCTTGTTGTTTATGATGACTCCGGTGTTAGTTAATGAGCAGCATCTCCTGTCTGGTAACTCCCCATGAAATCATCATGCCTGCAGCAGCTGTTCCATATTAGTTACACTGCATTATGCAGTCACCTTTTAAAACGACAGGAAACAGCAGCACCTCTGAACTGCATTATCAGGTTTAGTACACACATCAACACAACAGACATAACTTTTCCTTGATGTGTGTGGATGAAGCACCTTCTCCCCTGAGACAGAGTAGCTTAACAGATGAGTTGATAACACCAACACTCATAAAACGTGGAACGAACGGTGAGCGTCACATGCAAGTCTAAAACCTCAGCAGGTTAGTAGTGACTTCTCATTTGGGATGGCTGTCACATCCCATTGCTGGCATCCTCCCAAAGGCAAGCTCATGAGCATATTACAAATGATTAACATAAAAATTGGGTCAACAGCATGCCTTCATTGCACTGCTAAGTGCGAAAATGTATTTTACAGTTAATGTTTAGTACAGTGGGTTTTGTTCTTCCCTTCTGGTGTCATTGTAAAGGGTGGAAGGATGTGATGGATTTTTGTGCCATGTGTAGTGATGCTTCTTTGGTATGTTTGTGTTGTGTTTTTTTTTTCTTTTCCAGATGATATTCGACTGGAACTACAGAACAACTCTGACATTGTCGATCAGCTGAACACATTAGCTACTCTTGCTGTGAATGTGTCCTCCTGTGTCTCATTTAATCGTATTCAGGCAGTCAGAAGCTTAGAGGAGATGGAAATGGTGGCTAAAGAGCTCTTTCTGAAGAATGAGCTTTTTGCAAGTATGTAACAGTCTTGAATCCCCCTGTAAATTAAACCTAGACTGGTAAAGGGTGAGAGTTTGGCTTTTCACCAGCACCTGTTGTGGTCACAGCTTCTACCACACACGAATCTATTTTGAGCCAGTGTGTGTGGGATGTACACACTGAGGATTCCCTATGGCAATGTTTTACAACTCTCCTTTTCATTCCTCTGCTTCACACCTCTACTGTCTGTATAGAAAGCCTTTGGTTAACTGGTGCTTCCTCTTGGTTAATTCTCAGTTGGAACGAAATTTCACTGCCTTCATGAAGATCTTCATGACAACTGCCTTCTTTCAGGCCTGCATGGAAAAAGATGTTTTGATCAAGAAAGAGATCATAGAATCACTAGATTGGAAAAGACTGCTAAGAACATAGAGTACATATATGAGACATTTAATGAACTTTGAAGTTCATAAAGCTCTTGAGGTGTTACAGAAAAACACTGAAATATTATACTTGGTCTCCTCAGTCACATTTTTCGCAGTTGTGGGATTGGATTTCAGCTACAAATCAGACCACAGAGAAGGACAGGGGGCTGTAGAGATGAGGAATTTACGTTACTTTGAATTATACAAATTTGGCTTAATTTTGAAAGAATGTCCAATATCTCCTCAGTTAGGATTTACTTGTAAGTCCTGTGACCTGTTTGGTTCTATGCCTCGTGACTGAGAGATAGAAACTTTTTATTTTCTTGGAACTTGTCTATTCCCATAGAAGTGGTTTGCTTCGATATTTGTTCTCCATTCCATCCTGTGCTTTATACAGGGACTTATATTGACTCTACTTAGACATTTCAAAGGAAAAAAGCAAACAAACAAACAAACAAAAGAAAAACGAAGTCAGTATGTATCTACAGCATGCCATTTCCTAACAGGAACTTAAAAGCTTCTTTGGATGTCTCAGCATTGCAGTAATTTGTGGGCACAAAATATATGTATAGATCATGAGCAATTTTCAGCACCACATTCCTGAGGTCCTTGTGTTACAGCATCACTATGTTAAACTCTATTGATAAAGCACCTTTGGGGAATTTCACGAAAGGTACCAAGTGACATAATCTAACAGATACCCCACAGTCCAAGTTAGCAGCAAAAATTTTCCCAGTACTGCTGATTATTTTGAGAGCCTTTGCTTTCCTGAATCCTCAGTGGGAAAAGATTTAAGGGCTCTAGGGGTGTATTTCGCACCCAGAATCATTGGTCACATTTGAAAGTACATTTGAAAGCTGCTGCAGTAATATATAGCTTCCACTTCCAGACCCTTGATAAGCAGCCTACCTATCTGAGCATTACTTGTGCAGCAAAGAAATGAAATGATGGATTGTAATGTAGAAAAAACCTATAAAAATGAGGAGCTCCTACATATCTGTGTGTACTGCTCCCGTGCTGTTGACTGAAGGAAAGCCTTTTCCTTTTCTTTTCCAAGGTATCATTTTCAAGCTGCCCTCAAGTCCTAGCAGCCTTGGACACTCAGCTTATGGAGATTTGGCCCTCCCTCCTGTGCTCAACTACACTATTCGAATGAGCAGCAGGATTACACAAACCACCAACAGAATAAGGGAGCGCATCTGGACTGTGGGTCCGCACAACTCTACCTCACAGAGCCAGATTTACAGCCGGGCATTTATTTATATCCAGGACAGCATTGAAAGAGCCATTATTGAATTACAGACTGGCAAGAAACCAGAGGAAATAGCTGTTCAAGTCCAAGCCATGCCTTACCCCTGCTACAATAAGGATATGTAAGTTTGTGAAGCTTTTGTCTTCATGCTTTGTGTAAGCTCATTTTGTCTAACTGGTGGATCTTGCCAGCTGCATTGGTTTACTTAATACCATGTTCACATGGCACAGAAATAATTTCCTTTTGTGGTTTTGGATTGGTTTTCTTTGTTGTTGGTTTTGTGGGTTTTGTTTGGTTTGGGTTTTTGGGTTTTTTTTTTTTGTTTTGTTTTGTTTTTTTGTGTGTGTGTGGTTTGTTTTTTGTTATTGTTCTTGTTTTTTTGTTGTGGGTTTTTTTTCCCCCAAGGTCTGAACAAAACAGGGAATTTTGGATTCTGGTAAAAATGGCTTCTGTTTAGTTTGCCTAATCTTTCATTTTCAGTGCTCTGTATGTACCTGAATTGTTGTGGTAACTGTAAGTTTTACAGCAGGTAAAATTTGCTGTCCCTGTTTTACTACACATGGTGGAACTTAGACTGGACTTGGCAGGACTTGGATTAAATATGAGTGTTCTTGGCTTGTTCTGCAGGTATTTACATGCAGACAATGCAGCTATCCAGCTGAGATATATGCTATTCAATCTAGTGATTCTAGCTGATATTGAGTGTATAGTGAATGGATCTAAGTACAAGTGCCTCACAGATGCTTTAAGAAGGATAAGAGGAAAGGTGAAGTTTGTACCATTCATCTCTGCAGTAATGGGGGAGGACAGAGAAACATTTGATGAGATGAGTTGCCAGGGCTAACAGCCTGTTATGCAGAATAGTGAAGCGTGAGCTGTGTGGACCAGAATAAGTTTTGAATGGTAAGGGTGATCAAAAAGTTTTGGATCACCTTCCTTTCCACTCATCTTGAGCCAGATCTGCAGCTAATATAAACTGCATCTCTGTGAAATGCAGTAGAGAGAAGCAAATCTGTCACAGCTGAGGACCTACCCCTCTGGCAAGGCAATTTTGGTCTGCACTGGAAAACTGGCAACATGGTACTTCCTCAGAGTTATTACCCTGGCTGCAACTGGTGGCCAAACTGAGTGGAAAACACACAGGGAAGGAGAGGATTTCAGCATCCATTAGAAAGCAGTGAGGCATGTTCGGCAAATAATAGTTGTAGGTTGCATGGTCACTCCTCTCCGCCATGAGGGTCTCACTTAGACCAAAGTACAGACTTAGACCTAGGAGCTTTTTCCATCAAAAAGCCTGTGTGGCTCCTGCATGAGCTAAAATACTATCTGGAATCTATCAGAGCTATAGAAGACTCATTAATCTCCTGTATCAGCCTGTCACTTAACGAGAGCTGGGGACCTATAATCTCTTCTCAAGGTAACAGCATGCAAAGTGCCTGCAAGTACTCAGGCAGCAAGCGTTCAAACCAGGTGTCAACTTCTTGCAGCAAATACACGGATTATTGCTGTGAGATGGTTTTGTACAATGATTAACTGGCTGCTGGAGGCATTTACTACAGTGCTAGCCACTCCTCTTCTTCTTGGGCTGCCGACAAAGCCGCTTGCCTTCAGGATTCCCTCTCCACCCCAGGTTCAGAGGGTCAAGAGTTTGCTCAATTATTAAAATACCAGAAGGCTTTGGATTTGCATCCAGCAGAAGTCATCATAAAAGGGCTGCTTATCGATTGTTATCGCGTAGCTACCATCCTGTAGGGAAAAGGAGGGAATAGATATACCAGTACACAGAGGTGCTGGGAAATGCTGAATTTTTAATAGCCTGGAGATCATGCACAAGGCAGCAGTCGAAAAAACCCACCAAGCAGCACCAAAACCCAAACAACAAAGAACAAGCAGAGCTCCTGACACATCTTTTCATTTTTCTGTATAAATATGGCTTCATTTGCATGGAAGTTTTTTCTTAAAACTGCTGATTTATGGTAATTTTTCAGCTTTATAGGTATAAAAAAAAAAAAGTATTTGTATTAATTTCTTACTGATTGTACATTCAATTTTTCCCAGGGATAACACTGATTTTTTTTTTTTAAAGCATGTTTAGAAATGAAGGAGGAAGCATAAGCCCTGTAGATACAAAGAAGTAAATCTGTAAAAACTTCCATTTCATCAAAAAAGGAGACATTTACTGTTGGATTTTGCTTCATTGTTTGTTTGCTTGGTTTGGTTTTCTCTGCACATTTGCCACAGGAAGATGTTTTAACTAAAGTGAGAAACCAAGAATTATGAAACCCATGTTGTAGACATGTTCCACAGTAACAGGAGTAATTCTGCAGATACTCAAAGAGGAAGCACCTGTATCCAAACTCCAGCACCAGGACATATGGCCTGATAAAAAAAATATGTCCATTAAATCCATTAACAGAACTGGGAGAGAAAAAAAAGTCCACTATATCTATTAACAGAACTGGGAGTTATGGCTGACTGCTGTCTGAACATGGGATGCACCTCATGCCCATGGTGGTTCCTGGTCCTTCCAGTGGTGCTGCTGAGCAAAACTTCCAAAATACATCTGGAAACCCATTTGGGATTTAAAAAAAAAAAATAAAATTAACAGTCAGGAGTTTCATGAATAGAAAGTCCAATGCAAGGTCAAAACAGCTTTTCTTTTTTTAATTATTAATTATACTTCAGGTTTTGAAATATAAGCATGTCTTTTTCTGTGCCAAAGTATTATTCTGAAAATATATTCTGTATAAAGCTTTAATCCCCAGAACATTTCATATTCAGCTAAAGCCGGCATTTGCCTTTTACAGGTTCTTAACCAGCGTGACCTACTCCCTTCCATTTGCTCTGATGGCTGCCTGGGTGCTGTTTATAGCTGATTTTGTTAAAACACTTGTTCAAGAGAAAGATCTGAGGCTTTATGAGGTATGGTAAAACTTTCTGGGGCGTGCAGAATTATAAACAGATTTTCCTTATTAGTGGGTATATGTCTCATGTACTGTATTAAATGGAGCAAAACAAGCATTAAGGAAAATAATATTCCAAATACCTATTGTTTGACCTGCAGTGTTTGAAATCTGACATTGCAACCAAGCTTAAAAGCAGAGAAATGCAGGGCATTTACCCTTCAAGTGATGAGAACATTGTTTTGCAGTTCTGAATGCTGGAAACGCAGGGCTTTCCACAAAATTACAAGTTTTCTGAAGATTTAAAGCTCTCTAAAAGTTGACTTTGAGTCATACCTACTGGGGACAAAGACATGAAAAGTGACTTATTTTCTCTCCTTGAAGTTGTTATACTTAATATTTCAGAAGGTGCTACATATTACATCAGCTCCTCTGAAATGAAGTTTTTCATTCAGGCTGCCTATTGAAAAAGAAATGACATTGAGACTTGGGGAATTTATGAAATTAGCTTAGGTTTTCCGTGTAAACATGATCAACAGAGATGAGCAACAGAGAACTTCTGTAAAATCTAAAACTTCAGCAAGCAACAAAAGCTTGTGCAGATTTGGGTTTTATCTGATACCATGGAAACAAATACCCTAATTCAGACAAAACATTTCCAGGAAAGGGCACTCTGTGAGCTGTGATGAAATAAAAAATGAGGGAACCCCAAGTGGCTAGATGGCAGTCAAGGAACCTATTTTCACTGTCTCTAAGAACCAGAATGTCAGCAATCTTAAGTGTTTAATAATGTACATCAAGACACTAGCACATGTAGTTTCTTTTGGATTTAGCAATACAAACTTCAGATTTCTATAAGTCTACAAAGCCACTGTAAATTACTGTTACTTGCTTATAACAGCTCTAATTTAGCTATTATTTGTTTTCTTGCAGTTGTGTGAGAAATGGTTTGGTTTCAAGGATATTTAAGAGCATTTACACTCAAGCCACAGGATCAGTTAGCATTATTTTTAAAATCCACCAACATGCTTTAGAAAAGTAACAAATTTAAACCTAAACCCAACTTTTGGACTGCAAAACTTCATACTTGCAGATCCTGTCTGTGGTGTTCTTTCACAATAGAGTGCTTTGTATTCCGAGGGCACTCCAGAGATGTCAGTGCATGGTTTCTCCCTGGTTATCAAACATACAGTATGCCAGAGCAAAAAAGAGCATGGTTTGACTGCATGTCCTGTCCACAAACACACAAAAAAAAAAAAAGGGAACAGGTCAGTATCATCAGAAAGATCTCCTAATAAACAGCTGTCATTTGTGATTAACTTTCCCCCTTTCTCTCTGTAGTACATGAAGATGATGGGTGTTAATGCCAGCAGCCATTTCATCGCCTGGTTCATAGAGTGTGCCATCTTCCTTCTAATTACTGTCACCTTCCTCATCATTGTTCTAAAAGTGGGTGACATCCTTCCCAAAACAAACACAGCACTCCTGTTCCTGTACCTTATGGACTACAGCCTGTCCATCATAGCCATGAGCTACTTCATCAGTGTTTTCTTCAATAACACCAACATAGCAGCCTTGGTGGGCAGCCTTGTGTACATCCTCACCTTCTTTCCCTTCATCGTTCTGCTTGTCATCGAGAATCATTTGAGCTTCTCCATGAAGAGCCTACTGGTAAGTTTCGCTTTTCAGTGACAGGGTCCATGTGTGTGGAAGCTTTGGCTTTTATTATACCTTGTGTCACAAACACATGAGTTAAATGCCTTTCTGAATACCATCAGTGGGTGTTGACATTTACAGTGGGAGAGCTGGCCATGTTTGAGGGAGACCTAGAATTAGTTGTGTCCCATGACTGAAAGCAATACTTGTGGAATTTTAATAAATTCCCATCTGCTAGCTGAATCAGAATAGCCTGAGCTATGTACTTTGCCCTTTTGAATTGCAAAGCAAAAGCACTGTGAAAAATGAGGCTGTCTCAGTAAGGAGTTTAGGTAGCAGGGCCGTGAAGGAGGGCTGGCTCTGTTCATCCTTTAGTCTCATGTATCTCAAATTCCTAGCCATGGGAATAGATGTAAGGCCTTCTTTCTTACCAAGGGCAGAAATAAAATATGTAGGCATCAGGTTCTAGAAGTCAGCCTGTATTTCAAAAGCCTGAAATAAAGCCTCATACGAAGATGAAATTGATTGTGGAAGCAAAAGGCAGGCAGACTCTAAGAAGACACTACAGTCTCTCACCAGAGCTGTTAGCCATCATAAGCCCAGTCCAGTGCTCTTTGTGACTGTTGGAAAAAGAAACCCGTTATCTTTTCCGACTAGCGGACCAAGCCAATGAGGTATGTGATTGGTTGACTGGCTTGATTGCTCATTGAGACTAACTCATAAGTTCTTTTATTTTCAATTTCCTTTATTCCACAGAGTCTGTTGTCTCCAACTGCGTTTAGTTACGCAAGTCAATACATTGCTCGATATGAGGCACAAGGCGTAGGTATGTATATTGTATGCAAACTAGGCTTTGAGTTCCTGTGCTTTGGACTTTTGGTTAGCTAATGTGGATTCTGTTTGTATTCCTAAATTCCATTCTGCAGGTCTGCAGTGGGACAACATGTATAAGTCTCCAATGATTGGAGACAACACTTCCTTTGGCTGGATGTGCTGGCTCATTCTGATAGACTCTTTCATCTACTTCATTCTGGGATGGTATATAAGGAATGTTTTTCCAGGTAAGGGCACAAAGCACCAAAGCTGGCTCCATACCATCTCTTTTGGAAAACAATGGATACTGCACTGGCTGATTCCATGGTTCAGGTACTAGAACAGTCTGCACGCACAGGACAACTCTGTTTCTAGATGAAAGGGAATATGACTTTGTGGATTTCTGAGGGATTTAATGAAACTGACATAGAACAGAGCAAGGGAAGATTAGGGTTCTTTTGCTTGTCACATGGGTAGGTGGGTCAAGACAAGAACATGTTTGCAGTCTGCTTGGTGAAAATGAGAACAGAACGTGTTAGCTTGCATTTGTCAGTCGAGTGATTTTGTGTTGTGTTTCTTACATCATTTGATTTCAAAAAGTAATTCCTGCCTTGGGCAAGAGCCAGTACATTTGTCTTTTTCTTTTCTTCCCCACCTAATGAAGCAGTCCAATGGCATACAGAAATCTACCCAGCGAAAAATGTAAAGTACTCCTACCCTCCAGCAATGAAGTTACTCAGAATGACAAATTAGCAAATGCTCACTATTGTGTCAGTTGGACAAATTCTCTGCCAAGTGTCAGTGGTACATGAGCTCATCAAAAGGGGAGAGGTCTCTGTGGAATTTATTTTTGCTGTGTTGAGGGCACCCCAATAATGATTATTCCTCAGAAATAGACTCCTCTTCTCCTTGCAGGTAGATATGGCATGGCTGCTCCCTGGTATTTCCCATTGCTTCCATCTTACTGGATTGAATACAACAGTTACCTTCCATTCTGGAATGAGAAACGAAGAGGCCTTCTCTCCAAGCTGATGTTGAGGAAAGAAGCCACTCTCAACAATAAGATATGTATGTGAATTCTAGATTGGGTAACAATGTTAAGGTACACTGTAGGTACTTTGAGAGTGCCAGAGCCCTGGAACAGGCTGTCCAGAGAGTTTGTGGAGTCTCTCACTGGACAATTCCAAAATCTACCTGGACATGTTCATGTGCAACCTGATCTAAGTTAGTCTACTCCAGCATGGGGGGGCGGGACTAGATGATCTCTGGAGGTCCCTTCCAGCTCCCACCATTCTGTGATTCTGTAAAGCAAGCCAAATTTTGAAAGATCCTCAGAAAGCACATTTATGTATTGATCCTTGTTTTGTGGCACAAGAAAAACTGGAAGCTGTTACTTACCTGAGTGGAGATTTGACTTTTAAATGATGCTTGTTCTTCCTGTGTGGTGTGGAAATCCAGTACTGATTGATATTCACATACATATTTGTCTATGTTGTGGCTGAGCAGTTACCCTGGATGTGTATATCTCACTCTACAATGCTTTATGCAGAAATACACTACTATCTGCACAAGCAAATACAAATTTCCAGCTGGCAAAAAGGATGTGTGCTTCTTTGTTCATCTTTTAAAATATTTAGCCTGTAAGAGGCTGTGAGATCACACATAAAAGCTTGCTGCATCTGCCTAACTGAAAATAACTCAGTAGTTTTGCTGTACGTCCTCTAATTTTCTCTGTTTGCTTAGTGTAAATTAAGTTAGGTACTCAGAAGCATCTAAATATGAGACCTTTTCAAAAGTGATTAATGTTTATTGTCAGGAATTATGAGAAGATGCAGAAGTAAAAAGGAGAAATCCCAGAGAGATCAGAATTATCCTGTCATATGTTCTCTACATTCCTAGCTGAAAGGCACCTACTTTTGCTCTATTTTGTTTTTAAAAGCCTTGCTTCTCTTGGAGGTGAGAAAACATAGCAGAGATTCCTGCTGCAGTGTGGTAACTGTCCTCTGACTTTTCCCTTTGGTGTCAAAGGTGCTCCATCACCTCACCTGGAACCAGAGCCCACTGATCTCACTTTGGGAGTTGCCCTCCATGGTATAACAAAGATTTATGGATCCAAAGCTGCAGTGGACAACCTCAGCCTCAACTTCTATGAAGGGAATATCACTTCCCTGCTGGGACACAATGGAGCTGGGAAAACAACGACCATGTGCGTATCCTTTAAAGATGCTCCGTTTCATACCTTGGGCCATGATTGGGTGAATGGGAAAGCAAGTAGGACTGTGCAGTGTTGGGAAACTGAATAAGATACTTCATTAGGCCAAATCTCTCTTGTAGTTTTATCTTGCTCATGGATGATGTCAGCAGTCCATCTATTAGAATTAAAGGTTCTTTTCTGCTTAGAAACAGGCTCTTAAGTAGGATACCTGTAATACACAGCAGAACAACTCTTCTAGCATTCTGTTCCATGACACTTTGGTGCCTGGGGTTAGGTTGTTCTGAAAGCTGTGGGTAGCCTGTGCACACACCAAAGCTGAAGTGTTATTAGCAAGAAATCTTAATAAAGATATACTTCAGCTGTGGAAACTTATGTGTTGGCTGGACTGGAATGGCAGTGGCTTAATACATTGGCCTTTCAGTCCTTCCAGCCTTGCCACTTATAAATTATTATTTGAGCTGTTAAATAACAGCAGTAAAACAGATCTGTAGAACTTGGTTTCCTCACTGATATATATGTGCATCACTCTGAAAGCAACATTAAGCTGATAAATAGGAGCCTCAGAAGAGACAGAAACCAGTAAGACAGATGTGTGCTTCATCTCAACCTATTATCAATTCATCTCATATCCTGTTTGCAAAGTGCAGGCAAAGGTGATATGCAGAAAAGCTTCTTGAAACTTACTGCAGGCTTCAAATCCTGAGCAAGGTCACAAGTTACTTCTTTCCTTTTTAATAATGGCTACAAGTCCTAGGATGCAGAGGAACTCTGAGAAGGTGAAGGGCACCCTGAGATGCACCTTCTTCCTTTAGTCTCTGCAGGACGGCACCAAAAATGACCTGTGATGTGCAACTAGTTATTCCAAGCAGACGGTGTTTGACTCAGGTCTATTGGGTATTGCTAGGTAGGTGATTGTTTCCGTGAACTAGATGAAAGTGCTGCCCACTGTGAGGTGTCTTGTCTGAAAGTCCTCTCCCATTTCTTGTTAATAATGGCAGTGAAATGAGGCTTCTGTGCTCTGATGTGGTTGGTAAGATGAAGATGTGGTTTTCAGTCTCTGTTGTGGTTAGCAATATGAGACTGTCTGGATACTGCCAACAAACCTCAAAGAATGAAGAGTAACTGCATTATATGAATTCCTAGTGATTACATTGGAAGTCAATGACATTAATGAGTATTGATGTGTGGGACATGCAATGGTCTGACACCGGGAAAGGAAGGCTGAAGTAGGTAAAAGTACGTGTGAAAAATATCCAGAGTTCAGCGTATGAGCTTGGTACCTGCCCTTGCTTTCCCACAGAGGGGCACAGTGATGTCTTTTGATGTTAATTGGTCACTGCTCTGCCAAAGCATGGTCAGGCAGCAGATGAAGCAGTGCTCGGTGTTCTCTGCCTGGAAGAAGCATGATGGTGAAGTAAGGAAACTTTGAAAGTAATGATGAGTACAGGACTACGTGAAAAAATTACATAGGGCTTCCTGCTTTTTCTAACTTCCTTTTCTGTTTATTTTTCCCTTTCAGATCTATTTTGACTGGGCTGTTCCCTACATCATCAGGTACTATCTTTGTGTATGGCAAAGACATCAGGACTGATCAGGAAGTTATCAGGAAAAACATGGGAGTATGTATGCAGCACAATGTTCTTTTTAACTACCTCACCACAAAGGAACACCTGCTGCTCTATGGGTACATCAAAGTCCCTCACTGGAGTAAAGAGAAGCTCTACCAAGAAGTGAAGAGGTATAAAATAACATAATTGGAGAAGGGAGAGGGTGCTGTCAAAATTAGTAGTGGTAATGCCATTGCCACTGCATTTTGAGAACCACTGCAGATTCAGGGTAGATTTCAAATAATGCCTTGGTCTGACTATCAGTGACTGTAACAAAACAATGTCTGTTCTCCAGAGGGTTTGCAAGCAATAAATGTGGCAATACTTTGGAGATGAATTTATACAGGCCTAGGGGTCTAGTCCTTACTGCTTTACAGTTTTCCCTAGAAAGAGATTTAATCATCCAGTCAGAAAGATGATGTCGACTTTATTGGTTCTGTGGAGAAGTGAAGCAGCCAGAACATCCCAGGGAGTTTGGATCTTGGTGTTCTCAGTTGACAAGGATGAGCCTTTAACCTTGACTTGTCAGATGGAAACTTTGAAAACATCCTAAAATAATGTTTTAAATTAAAATGCCAGTGGCTGAACTACAGGGTAAATCATCTCCCTGCACTGCGGCCATGCAGTAGATCAGTCCGCACTTGAGCAGTTTTTCATCTGCACTTACAGTTTGAGGGTTTTTTTGGGTTATTTTCAGATTCCCTACTTTTAAAAGATACCTGAAGGACAACCTTTTGGGGTTGTTTTGTCTTTGTTTTCAAGGACTTTGAAGGATACTGGACTGTACAGCCATCGTCACAAGCTGGCTGGCTCCCTTTCAGGGGGAATGAAGAGGAAGTTATCTATAGCTATCGCTCTCCTGGGTGGATCAAGGGTGGTGATACTAGACGAACCAACCACAGGGGTGGACCCATGTTCTCGAAGAAGTATTTGGGAAATTATCTCCAAGAATAAAAAAGGTACCGTGATCAGATGAGATGCTGTCTGGAAAGGAAAAGGAGATTCATGCCACTTAGCAAATATGCTATCAGTGACTTTCAGCTGTGGGCTTTGGAGACCACAGAGAACAAACTGTGGGAGACTGGGGTTTTGCAGCCCTCAGAGCGCATCCTGCTTGGTTTCTGTAAATTCACATTGTCATTTGAAAAGTAACTCTACTACAATACACAACTGACAATACAATAACTTTCAGCTTCCCTCTAATGATGCCTTTCGTCCAATTTCACTAATAATTATTAAGAAAAAAAAAAGTGCAGTCAGTTTCCCCCTGATGCTACCGGCCCTCATTCAGCACAGCTTTCACCTGCCTTCTGTAATCACACACGTTTATTCTGTGGAGGCTGACATCAGCTTTGTGCTTTCCAGGCAGAACCATCATTCTCTCAACACATCACTTGGATGAAGCAGAAGTTCTGAGTGACCGAATCGCCTTCCTAGAGCATGGAGGGCTCAAATGCTGCGGCTCTCCATTCTACCTCAAGGAAACTTTTGGTGATGGGTACCATCTGACACTCACCAAAAAGAAGGTTTGTGGCTGAGCTGGTCTTAAATAGTCATCATCTTGAGTGGGAAACTGGATCAGTCACACGAAGAAAGGAGACATGTCATAGTGTCTCACAAAAAAATGAAGCATGCTGCAGAAAGTTCATCTCACTTTGCAAAATAATGCTTGTCCCAGTATAATTTCACTTTCATGGAATAGCTTCTTTATGCCCAGGTGAAATTGGGATGTGTTTTAAGGTGAAACTTTGGTTTCAGACACACAGATTCAAGAGTTCGCTGGACTGTTTCCCTGGGCTGCCAGTAGGATCACTTTTTTGTTTGCCTCAACCAGTGAGAGAGCTGGATTGCAGTGCAATCTGCTCTCCAACTCGCTCTGCCTGTCCCATGCTGCAATTCACATGCTTTTTGTATACACCAGCTTCCTTCAGAAAGACAGCATATGTGAAGAGTTATCTGAAACACAGGAGTCCTAGCTCCAGACCCCTACACAAAGCCTTGCAGCTCTAACAGGCAGGGCAAAGGTCTGAACTACAGTATCCTGTATCTCAGGTGCATAACACAGTCCTTTTCATGCTCTCTTTTTTTGTCCCTTGAGCGCAGTCACTGAAGCAGGCACTGCTGGCTGCACAGGCAGAGAGTCTCCTGTTTTCGGGCATGCATGGAGCTCAGGTAGAGCTGTCAGCAGTTTCATCTCAGAAGGGGGCCGTCAAGACTTGTTTAGAGACGTAGACAACTATAGCAGCAGGAGCTGATCCAAGGACAATAGTGATACCAAAGAACTATTGAGAATCTGGATGTGAGCATGCTGTTTCTCTGTGAGAGATGTTAACAGAAAGTGTGGCCCTCACCTTCCATAAAGTAGATTTTTCAGCAGAACCACTGGACCTGCCTCTGTGGCCCTCAGAAAACAGTAATGTCAATGGTCTACTTTGTTGAAAAAGAATAGGGTCTCCTTGAAGTTAAAGGCAAGGCCGGGTGAATGCTGGAGTTCAGAGAAATAAAGCAGATGGGAAGAGTCTATTGATATTAACTGGCACAAGGCAAAATGTTGTGCTTGCAAGGAGGGGGCAACTCTGCTCTTGGTAACATTTATTACAGCATTGTTGATGTGGTATCTGCACATTGTTCTGTGTGCTTAGGTTAAGACATCAACCCCTCTTCCAAACTGCTGACAGTATAGAGAACATTAAAGAAGACCCATGTGCAAACTGTTTTACATGGGCAAAAGGGTGGTTTTGTGCTGGCAACCAAGTTCAAGTGTCAGCTCTCTTGTGGATAGGCCTTTTCTTTTGTACTACAAACCCTCTAGCTAGTACCAAGTGATTAATTCAGTCCAGTCCTGGTCCCCCTGTAGACAGAGGGAGCCTAGCAAATCTGGAAGGGACCTTGAACATGGAACCTAAGGGCCAGAAACCCACTTTCATCTGCTTTTGATATTTAACTGGAAGTGTTGCATACCTGGACTGAGACTGCTGATTGTGCTCCGAGGCAGGACTTGGGCTAAAGCTTGCAGGAAGAATGTTGACCTCACAGCCCTTTTGGTGACCATAAAGTGTTTTCTTCCTTTTTTCAGAACATGGTAGAAGAGTGTGACACCACAGCAGTGACCTCACTGATCCAGTCTCACCTCCCAGAAGCTTATCTTAAGGAGGATATAGGTGGAGAGCTTGTGTATGTGCTTCCGCCCTTCAAGTCCACAGTCTCAGGAGCCTACCAGGCTCTTCTCAGAGCCCTTGATACCAACTTGAGTGATCTCCACCTTGGTTGCTATGGAATTTCAAACACAACTGTGGAAGAGGTATGAGCTCAGGATCTGCTCAATTTAATGCATCATTATTGAGATCAACTTCCCAGCACTGCGTAGCTTTGCTTTGTGGGCTAGGTGGTAGAATGGTTCGGATGTGAGAGTTGCAGGAAGAGGAAGAAGTGTTTTGGCTGTTCCCTGTGTTACACTCATGAGCATGTAAACGTGTTGATGCATTCATAAATCTATGCACAGTATGAATACACAAAGTGTACCACTGTCTCACCTTGCTAACAGCTTTTTGGTGTTTTACCCAGCAAATGAATTACTCGCTTCTCCCAGGCAGCCAGTGACAGAACAAGAGAACACAGTTTCAAGCTGTGCCAGGGCAGGTTTAGGCTGGACGTTAGGAAGAAGTGATTTGCATTGGAATGGGCTGCCCAGGCAGGTGGTGGAGTCACTGTCCCTGGAGATGTTTAAAAGGAGACTGGATGAGACACTTAGTGCCATGGTTTAGTTAATTAGAAGGTGTTAGGTGATAGGTTGGGCTCAAAATCAAATCTCAAAGGTCTTTTCCAACCTGGTTAATTCTGTAATTCTGTGATACCGGAGTTAGGCTACAGAGAGAGGGCAATGAGGTGTTTCTGTTTGAACTGTTCTCCTGGTCTCCAGAAATCACTGATTGTCTACAGATGCAGTCAGCAGGGAGGGCATTAGCAAACTATCTAAATTATCAACTTCAGCGTGGATGCTGTATTGTGCAAGTGAGTCACCTGGTGCACTTTGGAGTAGTAACACAGGCATCTTTCTGCCCATGGGAAGTCTCTGGTCAAATAAACACAAATATTTAGTTGCATCAGAAACAAAATATAAATGATAAGCAGCAATGGCCCTTGTCTTGCAGAAAGGAAGGAGGGAGATTTGTTACCTTCCTGCTCAGAAATTCTTGCTTTAAAAGTGTTTTTCTAAGGCAGTAAGAAGGAGCTATACAGCAGGTATCACACGCAGCTCAGGTGCCACAGCTGTGCACAATCCCTGTATGGAGGCAGCTGGGATTGTTGGAGCCTAGAAGGGAAACAACTCTTGTTTAGGTGTCAGTTAGCGGGAGCTTTCTGTGTGCTGCTCACTGTGTGGGTGTGAAGGGAGTAGAGTTATGTAGGGCCTGAGCTGAAACACAGCCTCATTTACACCTACTCAGTAGTCAGCTAGCAGGTCATTTCAGGAGTAAGTATATCCAGGGGGCAGCTGCAAACGTTTAGGTTCCCACTGCTGCAGCAGGAGAGAGACAGGAGGTGACAAGGAGCTGGACAACAACAATTTCCTGTTGAGAAAAGGTGAGTTTCTCTCACAGACCACAAAGGCAATAGGAAAAGGTTTGTAATTCACAATCGTTACACATGGTATAGCTACAAAGTAGGAGAGTGCATTCTTGTTATTGTTGGTTTGGTAAATGGAGTCATTTGGACCAACTTTCTTTCCTATCTTCTTGCTCCATAGGTGTTTCTCAATCTGACAAAAGAGCTAGTGAAGAACCAACAAGAAGACCCTGAACCACCCCAACAGCTGCCTGGAGCCAGTGGTCAGATTGGCAGTGATGAAATGTCTGTGAGCACAGATACCTTCACTGAAAGAGATGGTACTAAATTACCTCCAGATTTGTCACAGATGCAAACAGTGACAGATAGACTGATTTGAGCTCCCAGTCTTCTTTCTTTGTAGAAAACCATATTTTGCCCAAGCAGGAATCACAAGAAAAATCAAACACTACAAATACAGTACTCAACAGCTGCTTAGATCCACTTGTTTGGAAGAGGTTTAAGAAGGGGCTTTAGAATTATAGAATCAGGGTTGGAAGGGACCTCAAGGATCCTCTAGTTCCAACCCCCTTGCCATGGGCAGGGACACCCTACCCTAGATCAGGCTGGTGAGAGCCTCATCCAGCCTGGCCTTAAACACCTCCAGGGATGGGGCCTCAACCACCTCCCTGGGCAACCCATTCCAGGCTCTCACCACTCTCATGGTGAAGAACTTCCTCCTCACATCCAGTCTGAATCTCCCTGCCTCCAGCTTTGCTCCATTCCCCCTTGTCCTGTCACTACCTGATAGCCTAAAAAGTCCCTTCCCAGCTTTTTTTGTAGGCCCCCTTCAGATACTGGAAGGCCACAATAAGGTCACCTGGGAGCCTCCTTTTCTCCAGACTGAACAGCGCCAACTCTTTCAGTCTGTCCTCGTAGGAGAGGTGCTCCAGCCCTCCGATCATCCTTGTGGCCCTTCTCTGCACAAGCTCCAGCATGTCCACATCCCTCTAGTAATAGGAGTTCCAGAACTGGATGCAGTATTCCAGGTAGGGTCTCACCAGAGCGGAGTAAAGGGGGAGAATCAACTACCTTGATCTGCTGGCCACACTTCTCCTGATGCAGCCCAGGCTCTGGTTGGCTTTCTGGGCTGCAAGTGCATACTGCTGACTCATGTTGAGCTTCTTGTCCACCAGCACCCCAAAGTCCCTCACCTCAGGACTGCTCTCCAGCCAGTCACTGCCCAGTCTGTATTTGTGCTTGGGATTGCCTCGACCCAGATGCAGGACATTGCACTTATTTGTTTGCATCTGCTTTCCTTCAAATTGATCTGAGTTTTAATCTAATCAATTACAGCGTATGGGTGAAAGAGGAAGTGTGTGCCTTTGAAGGCAGTTTCTGTAGATGTGGAGGGTCATTTCTACAGAACTAGTAGAACTGGAGAGAAACTTTGTGGAAACTCTTTAGGGTGTTGCAAAAGCAGTACAGCTGTGAGTTGGGTCCTTCTTGCTGCTTTTTGTTTTGTCACAGCTGTTGTGGTATGTTAAAACAACTCACAGGGTCCAGGCAGGGATGAGCTCATGTTTAGAAGAAAATCAAGCTGCACCAGCATCTCTGAGGGTTTGAGAGCTACAAAAGTTGGTATGGCCCAAATATGAGCAAATACCTGGTTAAAATGTCTCTCAGAGCAGAAACGTGGGTTTTTTTGTTTTAGGGTTGTTTTTTGTTTGTTTGTTTTTGTTTGGTTGGTTGGTTTTGGTTTGTTGGTTTGTTTTGGGTTTGTTTTTTTTTTGGTGCTTAAAAAGAAACCATTTTACACTTCAAGCTGCATTTGAGGGGCAATGCAGAGATATTTTCATACTCGCTTCTCAAAGCTGACCTGCACTGTAAATGTTTCTGTGAACAGTAACTCACATGCATAGAGAAGTGTTTTGTGTCACCTGTAATGAGAGCACTAAAAAGGATTTGCTTCATGTTGTGTTACATAGGTTCATATTTCATAAAGAGGAATAGGTCCCACAGGATTTAGCTCTGCTTTTAATATACCACAACCCTGCCCATGCATAAATCTTGTCTTCTGACTTCAGGATTAATTCTCTTGTTTTGTCTGAGGACCTGCTTTCTAAATTATGAAAAAAATCAGTTTACAGATATAAAAATATAATGCATTTCTACTGTAAGTTGCATCTGGCTGGGTAGAATGTAGATAACTTGTTGAATCTGGAAGCCTGTGTTACTCTTGCAAGGTCTCAGAACAAATTTGATGCATGTACACATTTAAAATCAAGCACAAAAACCAGTGGTGCTACATGAACTTACCAGTCCAAAGCTGAAACCCGAGCCCTATCCAAAGCTTGACCCCTGTGAATGAGCTGCCCACGGAGGTGGTTGAGTCACCAACCCTGGATGTATTTAAAGGGTCGTTTGGATGTGTTGCCTAGGGATATGGTTTAAGGTGAATCTTGTAGAGTAGGGCTACAGGTTGGGCTTGGTGATCCTGAGGGTCTTTTCCAACCTGGATGTTTCTGTGATTCTGTGATTCTCACTGAGATGTTTTGATGTGCCATCTGTGAAGGAGTGCAGGAAGCTTAAATACATTTCCAGGCGACTACATGGTCAGTTCCCTGCATTTCACAAATACTAATCCATAATGAAATACCTTCTCCTTTGTACCCAGATCAGCTCCTGATCAGATCAAAAAGCCTGCAGGGTTTGCCACTGCTGCTGAAGAAGACATCAGCTTTGTTTGTTAAGAGATTCCACCATACCCGGCGGGATGTCAGAGGCTTCATTGCTCAGGTCATCCTCCCAGTCTTCTTTGTGACGGCTGCCATGGGGCTTGGGACGCTGAGGACTAAGGAGACTGAATATCCTGAACTGCTTCTTTCTCCCTCTCTGTATGGCACATCTGACCAGGCAGACTTCTTTGGGTGAGTGGTGTTCTTTGTCATCATTAAACCCCACTTGTTTATAAAGAGGCAGTTTAACCATCAGGATTATTTCTAAGCATACAGAGGTGACATGTGGCTATGTTATCTGTGTGGTGACATGACACAGACTATGTGTAGGAATCCTAAAGGATTTCTGGGGGAGATGATTTGGCTCAGAGCAGCAATCAGAAAGCTTTAGGGAAAAAAAAATCTCAGCTGGATTTAACTGTGGAATATGTAAGAAATATTCCTTGTGTTTTCCACTGTGAAAACCATACTGCCTCATAGGAATTTTCTTAATTATATATACACTCTTCCCCTGATGTGATATAGAAGTCCCTACATAAGTCATCTCCAGCATAACAACTCTGGTTCAAATTCTATATATCTTGACACATGTCTGCATTGCTCTCCTCTCTGCCAGTACAGGACATGCTTCCCTGCCCAGGAACCATTCCAAGGCACAACATCCATCTGAGGGGCATGTGCTTTTTCTGTGTGATTAAGATATCACCACTTAATTGTCCAATTGTGCTTAAAAATCCTAATACCAAAATTATTACTATTTGTATCATTTTCATTTCATGATGTGAATGTCAGTCTTCCTCCAGTAGTTCTCTGTTTTAAGTTAGAAACATAAAATTTAGCTCTAAAACAAGCATGTCTGCCCTTAGGTGTTCTTTCTCAGGACTGCTCATGCCTTTCTGCTTCAGTCCTGCAAGATAGGGGGAATGAGCCAGAACTACATGTCTGAGTCCTCTGTTCCTATTGTTCTCTGTTTGTCCTCATGGATCACTGCTACAGAACTGGGTCAGAAAAGAAGCATCTCCTTGAAAGATCAAAACCAAATGAGCAGCACAGATGAGAGAGCTGATTGAGACAAGACTGGAAGTAGTGACTGAAAATTGCAGTAGATGTTTTTTCCTTGGAAACAGAATCTTGATTGTCCAAAAGTTTATCAGTGTCTTGCTTAGATCTAGAGGCAGCAAATCAGTGGCGTAGCTGTGCAGCTCTGAGGAATGAGCAGTCCTCTTGAATCTTTGTGGCTATCTTGATGTAATTCAGTGTACTTCAGTGATGTGCAGGGTTAGCACCGAATAATAATTTATTTAACAACTTAAATCCCATTTTCATTCAGACAGTTTTCCTCTGCTCAGCATAGTAGAAGCACTTTGAACATTTTAACATTTTCCTGTTTGTTGGTTTTTTTTGTGTTAAACCATAGGAATTTTAATGAAACCACAGATGCATTAGTTGCTTCAATGCTTGCTTTCCCTGGAACAGATAACACATGCATGAATGAAAGCAATTCGTAAGTAATTCTTGGTTTTCTTCCATTTAAATTCTGGCTCTGCGAGAGAATTGACATAACACTCTTGGCCATTAGACTTTAATAACTGCCTTTGATCGTCTGCACAATTTTCATATGTTGGTGCCACATGGAGGGAAAAAAAGTACCTCCTGCCTCTCTTCAGATTGACTTGCAGGCTCTTTCAGCTCATTAGGAGATGTCTAACTGCTCTTTTGCAGGCAGGTGCCAGCTTGCACTGCTCACAGATTTGCTCTGGCAGGATGCAAGTCAGTTCTGAGCAGAGAGCTGTGTAGTCATGATTGGTGTGAAGCAGAGCTCGGCCCTACTGAGAGCCTGTGTGGCTCCCAAGCAGCTTGGAGTGAAGGTTTGTGTCTGTCAGCACAGAACTGTAGATATTATGAAAGACAGGAAACTACACCATGCTTAAAGGCTGAGACTGGGACACCCACACCTTCCCAGGATCTTGACACTGGTGTTCTTCGCTTACCTCCAGAAGTATAGACTCAGAAGTATAGATCGGGCTGCTCAGAGCCCCATCCAGCCTGGCCTTAAAAAACTTCTAGGGATGGGGCTTCCACCACCTCCCCTGGCAGCCTGTTCCAGTGTCTCACCACTCTCATGGTGAAGGACTTCTTCCTAACATCCAGTTTCAATCTACCCACTCCTAGTTTTGCTCTATTCCCTCTAGTCCAATGTCCTACCTGACATCCTAGAAGACCCTCACCAGCTTTCTTGTAGGCCCCCTTAAGACACTAGAAGGCCACAATAAGGTCTCTTCCAGAGCCTTCTGCTCTCCAGACTAAACATCCCCAACTTTCTTAGTCTGTCTCCATAGGAGAGGAGCTCCAGCTCTCTGATCATAATCGTGGCCCTTCTCCGGACATGCTCCAGCATGTCTGAATCCTTCTAGTAATAGGAACTTCAGAATTGGATACTGTACTCAAGGTGGGGGCTCACCAGAGTGGAGTATTTACCACCACTTTATTACCCTTTATTATTATTACACTTTATTATGCAATCCTTTATTACTATATGTATTAAGGAAGCAGCTTTGATGGTGGCAGGATGCCAGACCAAGAGCGAGTTACTTTTGTGTCTGAGAAACAAAAGTTCTTACTTCCCCAGTTAGAACACTGAGCCCACCCAGAAAATTCTCAGCATAATTTTTATTCAGTGTATCTAAAAGCTGTTTCATGAGGACTGGTTTGTTTCTTGCTCTGCAGATAAATTTTCAAGGAATTGGTAATAAAGTCCTGGGCAGACTTGCATGCTCATATGTGCCACATACCTGCAGGCAAATATTCCTACTAAGTATTTATAGTGACTGCCCACTCAATCCAGTCTGTCGCAGGGCTCCCCAGTCATTGTAATGACAATAGTCCTTATTTTTGCCCTCTAAGAGGATTTTGGCCCTTGGGTGCTATCTCCTTACACTGTCTATGGTGGGAATGAAGTGATGTCTGGATTCCTTCTAATCAACTGAATGAATACAAGCATAGAGAACAGCAGTGAGGGCTCTCTGCTGAGAGGCATTGAAGGCAGTGGGAGGATGGGCATTCCCTGAAGCACCCAGAGCTGACAAGAAGGTCTGCTTTTCTGCTGAAGCTGCTCACTGTCGTCCTTGCTGTCATTGAACATGATAGCAATTAGTATCATTTGCACACCTGAGCAGAGAGGACCTCAGAGGAAAATGTGTTCACTTTCAGGCAGTGTTTAAAGGAGGACATGCTCGGCCAGTGGATTACGAGTGGTAACCAGAGAACTGAGTACTCTACCTGCAACTGCACACGTGGAATCCAGGTGATTTGAATAAAACCCAAAGTGGGAGGGTTTTGGGGGGGATATTTAAGGGAGTGCTTTTGTGAGTGGGAATGACACTAAGGGCAACTCAGTATTCAAATTCCTCCTGTCTCGTTTTAGCCTTGTTTGATTTTGTGCACTGGATAACCACTGTCTGCTCCAGTTTGGGGACAGGAAAGGGAACGGTGTCCTCAGAAGATTTGCTTGCTAATATACCTGCCTTGCTTCCCTCTGTGGGAAAATGTTTAATAGCGTTTTTGCATGTTGGATGATTGTCCCATTTAGCAGAGGTGACCATGTGTTCAAGAGGAAAATTGCATTTTATGCAAGCACTGTCATTATATGAGAGCACAGCTATTTTTGTTGTTTGCTTTTCAGAATTTAGCTTTCTGCAAAGTCTAGATCCACCTGATTTTACTTTGATTTCTACTATATGTAGTGATGATTGATAATAGTAGTAATCTGCATTATGATGGTACTTAAGGAAACATACATGGGTAGTGCTGGGCTTAGTTTCTTTATGTGCACACCAGGAAGAGGCAGATTCTGCCCCTGCAGTTTTACAGGCCAGTTTGAAGTAGAGCTCCTTGCAGTGTGGTGTTCACCCACCTTCTAGCTGTTTTTCCAGTAGGAAATCAGACTCATGGTACAACATGATGCCAGTTTTAACATAAATCATGTCCTTAGTTGAATGTTTGTAGTCACCCCTTAAAATACAGCTATTTTATGCAGTTTTCTGGACATATAATTATGACATCGATAAAAGTATTGTTACGATTTTCCTGGCAAGTCAGGATAATCTTCAAAGCTGATTCTCACTTCTAGCAGGCACAGGCAGGTGTTCTTCAGAACAAAGGAAGCTATTTTGTGTATTCTGATACTAAGTTATGAACAGATACACAATGGGGGTGGCTAGAGCTTTTGTTATGGATGAGCTGAAAGGAGTTGCCAGTATGCTGTCTGGTAGGACTCTTAAACTTTGTGAAAGAGTGATGTGACTTTGACCCTCAGCATGCTAAATTATATATTCAGGACTAATCCAAGGTTTCTCTGAAGCTCGGGAAAATATTCCCAGTGACTGACAATAAAGCAAAAATGCAGAGCATCACTGCTGTGAAATGCAAGATGAGAGTCTGAAGCCACCACGGAGTTATCTGCTTTGTGAGTTGTTTTGCCCCCTGCAGTTGTCTGTGCAGTTACTCTGGAACTCTGCTAAGTAAGATCAGCCTTAATTCAGCAAAATTCTTCCTACGCAGCATAAAGCACATTTCAAGGTCTCACTGATGTCGGTAGACCTGAAGCATAGATTTAAGTGAAGGGGTTTTTTTTTAAGCACCTCACTAAATACATTCAGCACAGCATGCAGGGATGTGTGCCATGTGCCCTTGCACCCTCATTTGCAAATCACAAGCTTCTGTAGGAATCAGACCCAGGACCAGAACTGTTGCCATTGCAGCTCTCAGTCTGTATCAGGACTAGTGTCCTGATACACTAGTTTTTAGTTAAAGCACAGACACTGATGTTTTATTCATTTGATTCCAGACTTGTCCACAGACAAATTACACTCCCCCTCACAGAAGGACCTTCTCCACACGGACACTCTACAACCTTACAGGGCACAATGTGGAGACCTACATTCTGGCAACTACCAAAGACTTCCTGCAGAAACGGTATGACAGAGATAGATTTCCTGTCCTGCTCTTCTGAACTGCACTGGGAGCAGCCTCTTACACATATCATACCCACTGTGCTTGAAGAAATGACAGTGAAGTAGGGGTTTAGAAGGTCTCTGCTGATGGTCTCTGTGAATCTTGTGAAAGGAGGTAAAATGTCCTGCAATCATTGAGTCAAAGATAAAGGTTTGTGCAAATGCTCTGCTTGATCGTAGCAGAGATAGCCTAGGGATAACATGCCAATCAACTGATATGTGGATGGCTGGATCTGCAGACAAGCCTTTGTCTGGCACAGAAATTCTTAAGAAGAGGAAAATCTGACACAGCCTGTCATGAAGTAAACCCTGGGGGATAAGTTTTCCTCCAAGTTTGGCTCTCTGAAGAGTTGCATAGTGTGCTTCATTTAAACAAGTGCATCCATTCCAGTGAAATTAGAGGCTGACTGCTTTCTTGCACCATGGGGCTGTCAGAGCCATTAGTGTGTCTGGACTCTGCAACACAGCCTGTGCAGCATGTCTTGGGGCAAAAATAGCCTACCATTAAGGTTGTCAAGGAGAATGTTCATCTGCCATTGATTTAAACTGAGCTGCTCCTCTTCTGGTTAAGCAGCAGTCACCTTATTACAATGTGTTAGGCAAGTGAGTCAGAAGACCACACAGCTCCCAGATGCTTCTCAAATGGAGGCTTTCAGCACATTTTTGTGATAGTTCTGTCAAGTTTCTGTTTCCATTTTTTCATACAAATAAGGGCTCCTGCACCAGCATTGGCTTGGCCACACACAATGTACTGGGAGAAGTTATTTTAAGTCAAGCTAGTATTAACTGGGGTGGTAGTGGAAGCTAACATGCATCAGCCAAAGATGTTGAAGCTTTTGAATTAAAACAGCAATGCATTTCCCTTTGGTCTTCACTCAGATATGGTGGCTGGAGCTTTGGACTGCCTTTAACAAAAGATCTCCAGTTTGATATCAAGCCAGTGCCCCCCAACAGAACGTTGACTAAGGTAACTAACCTTCATCTGTTCATTCTAGCATGGGAAGTGTGGAACCCAGGAGAAATAATTTTGAATTCAGGGCTATTTCACAAATGAAAGTGAAACCCTCTGAAATCTTCAGCTTGGCATGAAAGAGATGACCTGCAGTCCTTTCTTCTTTATTGGTCTGCCTTCTCTTGCTAGCAGGAGGCACTTTTTCTGCTCTCATAATTTTATTACACAGGCACAAGAAGATCAATTAGTAGCACCTTTATCTTGTGAGAGAATGTATGTACCCTAACTAGGGATGTCTGGTGCTCTCTGAAATACCCATTTCTCTGTTTCTCCTTGGTGAAAATGTTGCAAGGCATCAGAGTTAAAAGCACCAAAGCTGAAATCTGAAATGGCAGAGGAAAGCAAGAGGAGACAAAGTCCTGTGATCTCTTTGCAAAACCCATCTACCAGGAGAGTATTTCTGCAAGAGCGGTGCTGATTTCAGAGGTGGCTCCAACCAGAGGGAGTCACAAGGCTTATTTCACTACACTTGGAGCTCATGCAATGAATTGGCAGATATTTTCACCCCTCCAGTCTTACAGCTTTATCTTGGATCTGAAAGCAACAGCTATTTGCTTATCACATGTCAGATTTAATACCTGGAAACCCTGATACTGTTGGAAATGGGGCAGTCTTCAGTCTTTCTCTGCTAGGGCAAGGAGGATGAAATCACTGAGCATACAGGACGTGGGGATATGTAAAGGTGGACACTATGGGCTGGTTCTAGGCCTCTATCCTTAACAGCCTAAGATCTCTGTCGTTTGGCAGGTATATTACGCCTCCAACCTTGGCACTGTGGGCAGTGCCTAAAGCAGGTGATGGTAAATCCCCCCAGAGTTTGTCCTGTGGTTTGATTTTTCCTCTCAGTCCTCAGAGTTTGTCATGGTACAGGTAGGAAAAGTAATGAGGAGGAGAGGGCTATTGCTGAATGAGAAGGTGGCAACTGCCTGTTTTCTGCCCTAAAGCAACATTTCCCACCCTGGTTTTCAAGGGATGTTAGGCATTTGACTGCTTAGCCTTCTTTGGGAAGTCATCACTGCTGGTGTTCATCAGATCAGAGCAGCTTGGAGAAGAAAACAAGTTTCTGCACACTTTACGTCAAGTATCTCGTTAGTGCTGCTTTCTTCTCTCCCAGAAGGCAAAGAAACTGATGGGACTGGTTCTGCTGACACTAGAATGTGTTTTTATACTCATTCAGTACTTCATGTGGTTTAATCATTGGTCTTTGACTTGTAGAGCTTATGGCTTCAGATAACAACCATGGAATGATTCATTTGTGCAAGCAGAACAAACCAGAATGTTATCAGCAACCATTTCTCTTCCAAATTGTTTCAATTTCTCAATTGTGTGCAGGTGTGGTATAATCCTGAAGGTTATCACAGCCTTCCAGCCTATCTCAACAGCTTGAACAACTTCATTCTTCGAGCTAACTTGCCAAAAAATGAGACTTCTAGATATGGTAAGTGTCCCTTTACATGAGTAGGTAATTCCTCCCCTTTGCAGGGGAGCGTCTTGCTTGGTTCTGTTGATATTGATGACAGCACTTACCTTGACTTCAGTGAGGCCATTTCTTTATTCCCAGTTATGTAATTACTTGAAAAAGAGAACAGAAAAACATTAATAAATCATATATTTCATATGTGTTAGTCAAAGATTCAGGGCAGCAGGATAGAGAGGACCTTGGGTATAATACTTCCTTTATCCAAGTAATGCCAGTGATTGTTATTTGATTTATTGCCTCTCATCAAGGCACTGAAATAGCTGCTTCTTGAAAGGTAGCCATTAGTGATGTGTAGAAAGGAGGCTACTTTAGGTCATCTCTGGGGGTGGTTTAGATTATTAAATTTTAATATGTCACCCTTCTGCTGAGAGCAGCTCAGGATGTGTGGGTATGTGTATGTTTGTGTTTGAATAAGAATGAGAGAGAGTGAGATTAAGTGAGGAACTTAATTTTCAGCTATATTTGTCCTCTGACACACCACATGCACCCAGATTCCAAGGAGTGTTAGTACCCATTGGGGGTCATCACTTCTCATACCTTCTCCTCACTAAATGTAATGCAGCAACTCAAATTCCTCCAGATAAACCAGGGCACTTTACCTTGCCATTTACAGTTTAGCCTGCACTAAAGGTGCAGCATGGGCATAAATGCATCTGTGCATGCATGCCTGTCTCTAAAGATTGAAGGGGTGCAGGGAGAAGAGAAAGATTTATGTTGATGCCATTTTGAGAGCTCTTACACAGAGATTTATGGGGTCTGACAAGAGTAGCAATTGTGTGCTGAAATGCCCGAGCGATTGATTTTCTTTGACAAATAGTGCCCTTCTGGCCACGTCCTGCTCCTGCCTAGCCCCCCTCACCTCAGAGGCCTGCTCTTCCAGGTGACAGCCTCTCTTTGCTTATAAGATTATACCTCACTAATGTGTCTGAATTGAGCTATAATGGAAAAGGCATCAGGTCTGAAGCTCTTGAGTGCCACGCCATGAATTAAAGAAACAGCAGGATGCTGATTGTGAGTCAAAACAGCGCGTCTCTCTTCTCACCTCCACATACCAATATACCGACACTCCCCGCCGACACTCTCAGCTCACAACACGCAAAATCAGTGCCTTGTCCACGCTGCCATCCTAAAATTACCCACTGGCTCGTGCCTTTGTGATGTGCAGAATGCCCTCCAGGTCAGAAAGGTCAAGCTTTTTGGTGCGTGCCGCAGGAGCACATCACAAAGCTGCAGCCCCTGCCCGGGCGTGGAGCGAGAAAACCTGAGCCAGGCGCCTCCAGCGGCAAGAACATCCCAGAGCAGCTGAATTATTAAGCAGTGAAGCTCTTTGCCCTGTCTCTGTATTCCCAACACGTGCTGCAGCAAGAGAAAAGGCAGGAAGCTCGTGTGAACCATCCCAAAGTTTTCACAGGGCAAGTTTCATTCGAGCAAAATAACAATTTCCAGTGGGATAGAAGAGCAGCAGTTTTTATTCCATCTGCCCTGCTGCTTATGTGTTTTGGGAAAGAAATGTTTAAGTAGCAAATGACCAGACAGATAATTCTCTGTTTCCCAAGCCATAGAATGGGGGAAATAAAATGAATGGATGAGGATAGCTCCCCTGGGGTAGTGTAAATCCAGTCTGAAATACAATTGAACAGACGTTCTGCGTGGTATGTTCTTGGCAGCTAAATCTATTTGTTGTTGTGACGAATAAATGACAGTTTAAGAACCATTGAAATGGCCAGATAAAACTGTGTTGTCATTTCAACCGTTTGAAAGAGGTGCCAGTCTCACTTTAGAGGTTTGACTTAGACTGCATATATTTTATTTTTTTTTTCTTAAATACATAAAAAGCTTTTTACCTTGTCACTGGGCAAGTCATAATAGCTTTTGACTTATGTATATTGTGCTCTCTCTTCTCTCAATCCCAACCAACAAAAAAGAGAAAGCATTGAAATGGAAATTTTGACTTCTAGCCTAAGCTTTAGTAAAGGAAAATAGCTTTATAGTGAAGTATTAACAGATTAGACAGACAGTATCTTCCTTTCTCTCTCACTTTTAGAGAAGGGAAACATTTCCTGGCTGTTTGTGTGGCTTTATCAGCAGCCTGAGATTTTAATTCCATTTCTGTCACTGATGACAAGGCTGAAGGCTGTTTGGTTTTTTGTTTGGTTTGTGGTTTTTTTTTTCCCCTCTGCAACGAATCTCCTCTGAAATGTTCCCTTTCACATTTCTTTGCCCAGTGTGGCATTTGGTCAGCTTAACCCACAGTCTTCTCCTTTCTGGTCTCTGTCTCAAAGTGCTCACATTTAGGGAAAACAGCCCAAAATAGTTCTTCCTTCTGTAACCGCAGAAAGTCAGGCACCTGGCTGTAAGGAGCTTAAATTTCAGGGGTGGCATGTTCTGGCAAATCCCTCTGGATTTAATAGCAGACAGATATCCTCCAGCACTCCCTGAAAACAGAGGTATTTTACTCAGGTACCTAAATACAGGTTGATAGCCTCATTTTGAGGTATATAAACATTTTAGCCTAATCCCTTTCTCATGTGCTGGATTCTTAGAGACTGGGCTGTTGTCTTATTGGGACCAAGGCAGAGATGATTCTATGATTCTGTGTTCACTATAGGCTAACACTGGCCCACCACAGCCCTTCAAACTCCTCTCTTTGTCAGCAAACTCTCTTTTTATAGGTGCAAATTGCCTCTGAACAAAGCAAATGCACTATGATGAACACCACCAGTGGATTTTGAGGTAGACATTCTCCTTGATAAAGAAGTACTTAAACTAAATCTTACAAAGATATCTGCATGTGAGCAGAAATTATCTCTCTTGCAGCTCATGCTTGATTCAAACCCATTTTTAAGAGACCTTTTCTGGAAAACATCCCACTGGGCTTACAAATGCAATAACTAGGTTTTTTGCTAGTTGCCTGGGACAAAATGATATTTTTATTTTTCCTAGCTGCATAGACCAGAATAGTTCACAATTAACTCAGTGCCAAACCAGCAACTAAAGTGTGTAGCTTACTTGGATTTATGCTGGCATCTCAAGAGATGCCCATATTGAGAAAGACCTATATCACAGGAAGATAACAGTTGTGGGGAGAGCCAATAGGGAATGCTTTGTTTCTGATGGTAAGAGAATGAAATGAAGTGAGATCATCAAACAGCTGCTTAGAAATGAAGCATATTCACCAGTTTTGAACATGTCAGGGCTGAGCAATCCAAGTTAAAACACATGGACCCACAAACATGTGCCTTATTTTAGGTGTGGGAGTGCTCTCATCAAAGTGAATGACATTACCAGCCAGATAGATGCAGAAGCAAGGACTAGGGCTTGAATTTCAGATCTTCTGGGCATCAAAGAGAAGTCCTGGTAAAAAATGAGGATGTTCAAAATTCTGTCCAAGATCATACCAAGATGACAGAGGGAGAAAAAAAAAAAAAAAGAAAAAAAAAAAAGAGCTTTGATCTGCTTATCTTCTGTACTTTCAGTTTTCTGTTTTACTGTCAGTTTCAGGAACTGATGAAGGAAGTTAGTGACATCTTCAATTTCTTTCCTTTTTTGTTTTAATAGGTATTTTCTTATCAGCTCACCCCTATCCTGGAGGACAGAGTCAAGAACAAGTAATGTAAGAAGATTCATTTGGTTGGTGCTTGAATTGTTCAGAGGAGCAAACCAGCATCTTGAAAACCATAAAATGGCATAAATTTCTAAATATCTTTCTCTATGTCATGAAACTTCTCTCTTCCTTGTCTTCACACCCCCTGTGCATGAGCAGCACCCTTCATGCCATGGAGCTGCAGATCACTGTTAGATTTTCTTTGCAGGATCCCATATAGATCTGGAGGTCACAGTTACAGCATTCCACATTTGTGCTTTGGCACAACAGTAATGATGCCAATATAATTTTTCCTTTGGCCTTTCCACACGATGGTACAGTGTTATGACCCAGTGCTGCGAGCCCTTCTTGATAGGCCTAATTACCATCAGCAAGAGATAAGGCACTGAATCAGGCCCTGTTTGCTTCTGAGCTATGATGATGATTAAGGGGCTGGAGCATGTGCCCTATGAAGAGAGGCTGAGGGATCTGGGGCTTTTTGATCTGGTGAAGAGAAGACTTAGAGGGCATCTAATCAATGTTTATAAATATACGAGGGCTGAGTGTCAAGAGGGAGGGGACTAACTCTTCTCAGTTGCACCCTGTGATAGGACAAAAGGTAATGGGTATAAACTACAGCACAGGAAGTTCCACCTCAACATAAGGAGGAACTTCTTTACTGTAAGGGTCACGGAGCACTGTAATAGGCTCCACAGAGAGGTTGTGAAGTCTCCTTCTCCGGAGACATTCAAGACCTGTCTGGATGCATTCCTGTGTGACCTGAGCTAGATTCTATGGTCCTGCTCTGGCAGGGGGGTTGGACTCGATAATCCATGGAGGTCCCTCCCAACCCCTAACGTGCTGTGTTCCTGTGACCTCTAAACACTGCTTCATGATGAGGGAAATCTGCTGCTTTTGACTCACCATGTAAGTTCTCCACATTCTCCACAGGCTCAACAGCTTACTCGACATCATAGTTTCAATGTCTGTTTTGGTTGGCTACTCTATCACAACAGCAAGCTTTGTGCTGTACGTGGTAAAAGAACATCAAACCAAAGCCAAGCAACTGCAGCATATTTCAGGCATTGGGATGACAAGCTACTGGGTGACAAACTTCGTTTATGATCTGGTAAATAATTCACGTTCCTAAATCTGCCTAGCGTTAAGCGGCAAGGAAAAAGTAGTTCTTTATTTAAAGTTGGTTGCCTACACTTCTTAATATTATTACTACCAAGAGTGTTATGTAGTAATTGTTCTCCAAGGCACTGAAGACTATTAAATGTGAACTGCAACACTGGATTTTGCTAAGCGAAGGCATTCCTTCTCTCTCGAGTGTATGCAAAACACTCAGCACGTTTATATGAGAGCAACACAGAGCAGGCCAGGGCTTGATTTCAATTTTAACATGCAAGCAGCAAGCTGCCTTTCTGTTGAGCTCACAGGGCTTGATTAGTTGTCATGCAGGCTTTATGCATCTGGGGTAAGACTTTAGGGCTTGAGGCTATAGCCATTTTGGAATCCCTGGGAGTACAGGGTGTGACATTAGCACACATCTCACAGCTGACATTCCCCTGCTGGGCAAAAATCCACTGCTGTATAGAATGCTCTCCTTAAGATTATATATTATAAAGGTTTTCAGGCCAAGGACAACTACTAATGCAGCTATATGTGGCTTCCAGGACCTGAGCAAGTGCTGTACTCCAATGCATAGATTTAGCACCTTGTTCCCACAGATAGTTGATCTCCCCAGCACTGTGCTGCCGTACTTGGCATAGATGTGCCCTTGTTCTCCCCAGTGTTAAGTTTCCTCATGGTAAAGAGGGCTAACAGCACTGCTGCAAAGCGTCGCTCTTTTAAGGGGATAAATATGCAGTGTCTGTAGACTGAAGTAGTTAGTGTGTTATGAATTACCCTCAGTGCACTATGGCAAAGCCTTGTGTATTTGGAGATCTGAAAGTACAGACTATCTCTGCCCATGGGCTTTGGCATTGCCAGCTATGCTGTAATGACCATCAGCTCTCTGTGTCTGACCAAATTCTGTTCATGAAGTTCTGCTAGTGCCTAAAATTCCAGTGATATCATCGGTTCCTGAAAACAGGAAATCTTCCAGGGCGCTTGGGTGACCATGTCCCTTCAACACAGTGAAACCTCTTGGGAAATGTGAGCCTTGACTTCCAGGTGTTTCGGTAGCACCAACGCACACTAACAAGACAGTTTCCACCTCCAAGGAGTCTAAACTGCCTGCTTACAGGGGCTGGTGTGATGAGGCAACAGCACAAGTATCTCATGCCTTACAGGAGGGGCTTGACAGGGGTCTGAAGACAGCGTGGCTGCAGTCTGGCTTGGCAGAGCAGCTCCAAGTTTTAGTGCAGTGGCAAAGTTAGGGCAGGCCTGTGTCTGCTTCCCTCTCTCTCCAACACTGCATATGTGTAAATCAGCCCATGGAAAAAAACCCAGAGTCCTTGCCACAATCAGTATTCAGTGGGCTGAAACTAATCCGGTGCTCTTGGCAACTTGATATTTCTCAGTGAATCCCTGCCAGTAAATTCTGTTAAATCCCAAAGCTGGGGAAGAGAGGAGCTTCTCAAAACAGACATTTGGTAGGTCCCTGGCTCAACTCGATATTGTAAAGACTAGATTTACAGGCCACAATGAAGAGGTCTGACTGCAAGGCTAACATAAACCCCAAAGGGGTATTTTTCATTCACAACCTTTTTCTAAGGCACTTTCTGCCCACAGCCTGGAATGCCGAAGCTCAGCCTGCTCAAAGTGGCTTTGCAGCATTCATTTGTCAGACTCCTGAAAAGCTTCAGGAGTGCTGAGACCCCACCTGTATTGGGTGCTTGGGTTTCCCTTAGAAAACCCAAGCCACACTTGTGGGACCAGATTCAGACTTGATATTGTTGCTCCTGCATAGTTCTAGAAAAATGTTTAAGAATTCTCACCCTAATAGCGTATTTTTAATAATTTTTTGCAGGTACTTTTCATGGTCCCAGTTGGACTCTCAATAGGAGTTATTTCATCCTTCCAGATACCAGCTTTCTGCAATGAGAGTAACTTACTGGCAGTGTTTCTTCTGCTGCTACTGTTCGGGTAAGTGTGGAACTTAGTTATCTAAATAAGATTGCACACAGTGAGGAACTGGATATTGCAGGCTGCTTCAACCTGAGATCCAAAGTGGAATACATGGGCTTTTTTTCCTCCAGCATGCACTTTACAGATGGTGACTAGCTGCTCCTTCCAGGAGCAGTGAGCTAAACTACTGTTGTCATGCCTGCTTTATTCAAAGCAAACTCTACGCGAGGGTATGAAATATTCAAGGTCACAGTGACAGCCCAAGCTGTAATCAGATGCTTACTGAACTACTGCAAAGTTCAGGCTACAGAAGCATTTCAAAAGCAGAGAAGAACAAAAAAAAACTCAACAAAACAAAAAACCCAAAAGCAACCACCCAGCAGTACATTTCAGGAAAACTTAGCTAATCTATCTCCCAGGCTTTGAACCCTCCAGGCCCAGTCTGTCTGCTTGCAGCTGAGGCTCCATGTTCACAGTACGTATCTCAGACTTTTCATCCAAATTCTCACAGATTCAAAGTCATTTTCCCTGCTTCAAGCTCCTGCAATATGGAAATCTAGTCACATCCAGAGCAGAACTGATACATTGTCTGAGGTCTTTAGTTGTTTGCTTTCAATCACACTTTGAGCTACTGCAGTATGTTCTCTGCGCTGTTGGCAATTCCTAGATACGCAACGTTTTCATGGATGTACCTGCTGGCTGGGGTTTTCAAAGAAACAGGAATGGCCTTCATCGTTTATGTCTGTGTCAACTTGTTCTTTGGCATCAATACCATCATCACTCACTCAGTTGTATTTCTGCTCTCCCAGGAGAAGGCCACGGACCAGGTAGGAGGCCTTCTAATACTACTAAAATCTCAGCGAAACCACGGGATGCTTCTTGTTGAGCTGGGCAGCTTTGATCGGGTCCTTAGCAGATGGCTAAGGGGGATCAGGCAGAGACTTAATGGGTTTCCCTACAGAAAGGGCATGAATCAAACATGAATCTTGCTTGTCTGTAAATCCGCATTCTAAGAAAAGTGGGAAATGGTGGTGACAGAAGAGAGAATGCAACAAGAGAGGGAAGAAAACTGCCCATGCAGAGAAGGGCAAGAGGTGTGTGTCGATGCTTCTCAAAAAGTTGATAGGGGCTTTGAGTTATTGCTAAGTTCTTGCAGCACAAACCTGTGGGGAGTGACAACTAAAAGTCATTGCCCTGAGTCTGACATGTGCTGCATTAAGCCCAGCACCAGCTGTCTATCATCTAGATATGAAATAGAGTCATCTTCCCTTCCAAAGATAAAAGTGACTCAGAGACAGGGATAATTACCTAAAGTAAAACCTTCTTCTAAACTTATATGTTCCTGGGAATCACTGGGGTAAAATGCACATTTAGTTTTCTTGTTTTTATGAAGGTCAATTGCTTTGTGGAACCATAGCTGAGTGGGAATCTTCTCTCTATCTGGACAGTGCTTGTTAGCCACCCTGTGGATCTTAAAACTGCACAGTTATGATTGTCTTTCACCCCTCTGTGCCCCAGTGGCCAAGAGTCAGTTTCTTACCATGCTAATTTAATGCCTCTCCACTTTGCTGTGTGTGCTTATCCTTTCTTCTGCTAGAAATGTACCAGAGCCTGCACACTGGGCTGCTTTGCCATTAATTAACTGGAAATGCTCTTCTATGCCTGCTAAAGCCAAATCTTGTGTTTTGTGGAGATGTTGGTCCAAGGAGAACAAATGGGACAGTGCTCCACAGCTAGCTGGTACAGGGCTCTGAAGTTTTGGGAGGCACAGTGCAGCTTAGTGGCAGGATCCAGCTGTGGTTTACAGGTGGATTTCAGGCTGCTGCACACACAGAGTGAGATGATTGGAGCAGCAGCGAGGGACTGCACTGGGAACTGGTTTCTGTTTGCTATGGGTGATCACAATCTCAGCACAGCCTGTTGACTTTTCTGACCTTGTGCCTTTAAAACGAGCTGTCTCCAGAGCTCTTTGCTCTCAATTTATCTCTGTTCTGAGATGCAAGCAAATCCCAATATAATTGTTACACTTCAGTCCCACAGTAAAACCTACAAATTTATCCTGTGAATAAAAGCAGTGACTAACTGTGCTGCTTTTTGGTGGTTGGTTTTTTTTTTTTTTTCCCCAGGGCTTGCGTGATCTCGCTGAAAACTTAAGGCACGCCTTCCTTCTGTTCCCACAATTTTGCTTTGGCTATGGATTGATTGAACTGTCACAGGATCAGGCACTGCTGGGCTTCTTGAAAGCCTATGGAGTGGACTACCCTGACAAAACCTTTGAGCTGGACAAGACCACATCCAAGCTACTTGCCATGTTTATCCAGGGCACCGTGTTTATTGTCATTCGTCTTACAGTTCATGACAGGATGATTCAGAGAGTCTGGAACAACATACTAGAGTAAGTAACATCTGGAGTCTCGCAATGAAAGCAGGCCAAGCCAGCACTCAGTGGTTTAATTCTGGCCTCTTATGGCATTGTTGTCAATTATGAAGCCCATTCATTTCCAAGACACTTTGCAAACACACAGTAAGTTTTCTCTAGCAGCAAACATATTACCTACAGTAATTAGAGTGTTAACTAATATACAGGTTATAAGTATAGGTTACTGGAATCCCTTGGTAGTCTGCTCAAACCTATTACCTACCAGTAATTAGAGTATTAACTAATATACAGGTTATAAGTATAGGTTACTGGAATCCCTTGGTAGTCTGCTCAAACCTATTACCTACCAGTAATTAGAGTATTAACTAATATACAGGTTATAGGTATCTCAAACCTATTACCTACCAGTAATTAGAGTATTAACTAATATACAGGTTATAAGTATAGGTTACTGGAATCCCTTTGTAGTCTGCTCAAACCTATTACCTACCAGTAATTAGAGTATTAACTAATATACAGGTTATAGGTATAGGTTACTGGAATCCCTTGGTAGCCTGCTGGATGAGAGCACTTGTCCAGGGCTCTGGGTTTGGTGAGCTGATGTTCAGCAGGTTGGTAAGAGCACTCAGTGCATGGAAAATGACCTCCATTTCCACCAGCTTGGATGTGCACCTGTCACCTACTTCATGAGTCTGTCCACAAGGCAGGACTTGCTACAGCTCAGAATATTTACCAAAAAAGAGAAGAAAATTAAGCAGAAAAATAATTAATACATATTGGTTTTTTCTTTAATTCCTTAAACACAGCAAATGTCAGGAGAAAATAGAAACTGTCTGTATAGCTGAGTATTTTTTACATGCCCTGAGATCTCACAGGAAGGCTTCTTAGTGTCTATCCCACTGCTGTCTGCTTGCCAGAAGGTAAAGTCCCATCTGTCCCCTCCCCACAGGTACCTATTTGACAGAGTACATGGCAAAATATCACTTCTTCAACCTGTGGCTGAAGAGGATGGGGATGTCCAGGCAGAGAGGGTCAGAGTGGAATCTGGCAAAGCTGACTTTGATGTGGTGCAGCTCCAGAATCTGACAAAGATCTACCACCTTCCTCATAAACGCATTGTGGCTGTGAAAAACATCAGCCTGGGCATTCCTGCTGGAGAGGTAAGTGAGAGGAAAAGGCTGGGGGCACCTTCTGCCCTGGAGAGGGAAACTGGAATAGATCCGCAGTCCTACTGTCATCTTCTCTCCCAGTCCTTGCTGCTGTCCAAGCATGACTGTAATGGTTTGTTCTGCTCTGACCTCTTTTTCCCTTCCTTTATGTCATTTATTGATTCTTTGCATTACAGCAGCGATGAAAGATTTCTGGTGAATTTAGAATGTAAAGTGTCAGTTTAAAAACCCTAGAAAGTGGAAAAGTGAATGGGACAGTGATGGAGCCATATTTAGAGTAGAATGTCTGCAAGCACCTAGAACAGAGCAGTCTGGGGGCTCACTGTGGATTACCACATGGTAAATGAAGATGGAAGGATTTGTCCAGTTGGAGTTATTTACCTGAACTGCATTGGAAACAGTGAGCTGGGCTTAACCTGTTTGTACCTTCTCATCAGGGAAAGACAAATCATTTCATCTGAGCACACAATTTCACGAATCAGCACTTAAAACTAACTCAAAAGGAAGAAAACACACTTTGGTCATGACAGTACAATTACCTGCAAAACCACTGACTCATGGAGAGAGAAAAGACAGGAGCATCTCTGAGATCCAGAGGAAAGTGGAGACCAGATTCTACCTCAGGCTGCACACAGCACTTGTGGGGAAGCTTGGAATTATCCCTTGGTACCTGATTGTGTTTTAATTGCCCAATTCCACTGAAATGAAAGGGCATAGACTGCTGGATTGGAAGACAGCAGCTTCACATGGAGACTGTGGTTCTGACATTTCTGGCAAAGGACTTTTCCAAGCTACATTTGACTCTGAGGTTTCCAGCTTCTGGCAAAAGTCACCGTGGTGGTGGGGTTTAGGGTGCTATTCCCAGTCTGTGCACTGCAGACTCTGCACAGACACTGTCTCTGCATGGACTTTGAGGTGGAGAAGAGCCTTGGATTGCTGCTGTGCACCTGCAGCGGGCTCAGCACATGAGGATTTTCAGATCAGCTGGGCTGTGCTAACAATACCAAAATAATGGTAATTATCAGCACAATGGCGAGTGCTTATGCAGCACACAACTGCATATCTCCAACCTCAGCGATAAGCCAGAGATTTTTAGCATGACGTACTGAACTGCACTACAGGGAGCCACTTCTTAATCTTGCTAATGCAGTGCATTAGTGAGATTATTTGACAAAAATCTTATGTTGCATTAAGATTTTACTAATGACAGTGCAAACCTCTCTCACCTCATTCCTACAAAGAGTTCTGCTCCCCTCAATGGGAGGTTTTACACAACTGAGATGATCAGGATTTGGCCTGTTAGATGAGCTCACTGCAGAAATGCACCTTGCAGTAAAAAGAATGACTCTATTAGAGACACATCCTTGATTCTTCACCATATTAAACAAATGGCCCTAATATCAGCTGCAGTATATTGCACCATAAACAACCTCCATTATAACGTTCGTATGCTCTGCATACCTCAGCCTCTCTTGCAATTCATCTTGCTCAAGAGTCCAGAGAGAAGAGGAGACAAGATGCACTGAGCACTCATCTCAGAGCAATATTTCTGCATTATAAATACAGCATGGTTACATTTCTACTTTTCTTTCCCACAACCCAGTGCTTTGGCTTGCTTGGTGTGAATGGAGCTGGAAAAACGACCATCTTTAAGATGCTGACAGGTGATATCGGAGCATCCAATGGAAGGCTGAGGATCCAGGATCATTCTGGGTATGGAGGATGTGATTTCTGGGGCAGGCGTGTGAGTAAATTAGCCTGGGAGCAGTTTTTAAGGCTGGATGGCAAAGGAAAAAAAAAATTAAAAGCTGAAACAAACCAAAACATTCAAGATAGAGCAAAAATAAGTATGGTAGGGAATCTCGTCTTTTGAAGATGACATGAGGACTGCATTTTGCTGTTGTACCTCTGCTCTTCTCAGTGGTGGTGCTTCTACTTCATTCCATTGACAATGGGATCAGGCTCAGATCTCAGCTGAGTGTGATCCCACTTCTGAGTTAGTATCTAAAGTCCATTAGGACTTGTCTCAAAGTGCTATTTTAAAGGAGTAGGCTTGGTGCCAGCTGTGCCATCCGATGTGCTGGTGGTAACTGGAGAGTGATATGCAAGACATTGTGACTAACAGATGTTGCAAATACAAATCTTCCTTTCTAGAACTGAGGGCCTAGAAGCTGAAGGTCTGCAAATTCATAGCATTTTCCTTCAGGATTTGGAGAATCATGAAATCATGAAATAGTAGGGGTTGAAAGGGACCTCTTGAGATCATCAAGTCTGACCAAAGCAGGGTCACTGAAGGTCACATAGGAACCTGTTCAGGCCAGTTTGGAAAGTCTCCAGAGAAGGAGACTTCACAGTCTCTCTGGACAGCCTGTTCCAGTGCTCAAGAAGGGGGAAGGAAGCCAGAGAAAGGATATTTCTCTCTTGTCTGACTCCAGAGTGCATTGGCCACTCAGTTTGTTGAAAATTACTTGCTGACTTCCTTTTACAGGTCTTTGAATGACATTAATGAGGCCCACTGGTCACTCTTTGGCTACTGTCCTCAAGAAGACGCCTTGGATGACTTGCTGACAGTGGAAGAGCATATGTATTACTATGCTAGGCTCCATGGTATCCCAGAGAGAGAGATCAAAGGAGTGAGTAACACTGGGGCATGACTTAAAACATTTTCCTGTTATTGAGAGACTTTATACTGATTTAATTAGTCTTTCAGTAAATTAATAGGTGTGTAGTAATTTATGTCTGGATGCTGTTGTGCAAGCAGTACTTGTGCTCCCTTAGGTTGTACTCCAGCTTCTCCACCGGTTGAATCTGATGGCCTACAAGGACAGAGTCACCTCTATGTGCAGTTATGGCACCAACAGAAAATTGTCAACTGCTCTGGCTCTCATTGGGAATCCATCAATTCTGCTGCTGGTGAGAAATGGGAGCCTTCTTTAGGGGAAAGATGAGCAAATCTTTGGTCTGGCAGGGGTATTTTGTTAGGAAGAAGCTCTTTACAATGAGTGTGGTGAAACACTGGCACAGGTTGCCCAGGGAGGTTGTGACTGATCCCTCCCTGGAGGTATTCAACGCCAGGTTAGATGAGGCCTTGAGCAACCTGTTTTTGTGGGAGATGTCCCTGCCTATGGCAAGGGGTTGGAACTAGATGATCTTTGAGGTCACTTCCAACCTAAACCACTCTATGATTCTGTGACAGTCTAGCAACATCTCCTTAGGTACAGCTCACAGGACACTCCCCAGATGCCCCTACTTAGCCTGACAACACATGCATCACAAAAAAGTTTGGGCTCCAGCAGGCACGCAAATTTTCTTTGAGGGCATAAGAGAGTGACAAGTCCACCAGTTTCTCTGCTAGCATCTTTGAAGGGTCAAAACCAGAACCTATATTTGCCAACTCCCACTTCTTTCCTGCTTTGCTTTGTATCAACTAACCTACAGTCTTGTAGGAAAAGCAACATCCAAGGTTTCCAAATCTGTAGGAGAGCAAAGGAGCAACTTCCCTCAGGATTAGAACATAAAACTACTTTTCTAGGTTTGGCTTCCCCTTTTGTCTTTGAGCTTTCCAGTTCTTCCAGTGCCATTGCTGAAATGCACCTTTTTGTGCAGTTTTGCCACGTGCTGTGTTTTGAATCTGTGTAGTGCTCCCTGAGCAGGTTTCCCGATATTAAATTTGATACCCAGTGGACATAAATGTCCCTTTCCCCAACTCATATTGAGACCAGTACTCCTGCCTTTACTTCTGAACACAGACATCAGCACTCTATCTGTTGTTGTGAGATTAAAAAACCCCAAATTTTAAAAAATCAATAAAAATAAGAAGGTGAGGAAAATTCCTCCACATTGCCTGGATTCAACTTGGTTTGCTGTTACCTTACATAAGGCCTTGTCCTCAGCTACAACAATTTGTCAATCAGAAATTGGCTAACAATTTAATTAGCAATGCATGAGGTAAGAGAGAGTAGACCATCTTTCATCTCTGGCTTACTGTCTCTCTAAAAGAAGAAATGAAGCACTTGCTTTGTCAGCATGAGGAGGCAAAACACAGGTGCATATGGGAACCAAGTGCCAGTTGATAGCTTCTTGTCTGAGATTATGCCTGTGTTGTCTGTGAATATTTAAACAAACATGGTATAAAATGCACAGTAAAGCTGATCTTAGATGGTGCTATCACAGCTGTTCAGTTCCTCTGGAGTCTAATGGAGGTGTTCCCACCAGTCACCAGTGGAGTTGTTCAGCTCCAAACGGTATTGAGGATGGAGGTCATAGACAAGTAGCCTTGCTTCTTCTTGAAGGGACAGTAGGATGTCTCAGTCAAATCCATGATGCAAATTATGATAATCCTTCTCCCAGATGAATGCATGGTCTCCTGTGGGTCCTTACTAGCAAACACAGCTCAATGGTGGACCTAAAAAGAGCACAAGTGTAAGAAAGATCAGATTGTGAGGGCAAATTCACATTCAGTCCTGTCTTTCCCAATAGGATGAACCAAGCTCTGGAATGGATCCAAATGCTAAACGCCACCTTTGGAAAATCATCAGTGAGGAAGTGCAGAACAAGTGCTCGGTGATACTCACATCCCACAGGTAGGGCTGGTTCAGCTCTGCCTCCAGTTTCAGGGTCTGCTAGGGGTATGGAGAGACCTCCTCTTCGCACTCTTTCATCTTTGCAGAATTTCAGGGTGCCGAGCTATGACAGGTTTGGGGGGTTGTTGTGGCTGCCTGTGGTTGCTCACAGGGACCCATAACACTTTAGGGAAGAGTAGTGCTGTTTTCCAGTTACTAAAATAACTATTTCCCTGTGCCTCTCAGTGACTTAGTAGAGCTTTTCGTTTTTTCAGCATGGAAGAATGTGAAGCCCTCTGTACCAGGCTGGCTATTATGGTGAATGGGAGTTTTCAGTGCATCGGCTCTTTGCAGCACATCAAGAGCAGGTCAGTAAAATGTACCTATTTCACTTTTACAGGATGGCAGATGGAGTTAGCTTTGAGGGCTCAGAAAATGAGACCTTTTTTACCAGGCCATCAGAATAATGTCATTTTCTGATTTGTTTCTTACGACAGCATTGAAATTCTGTGTTAACTAATGCACTCGCTACTCTCTCACAGCCCTTTTTTCCCAGAGGTGTGTTCCCCAAAGCAATCTGTTCACTGTTGAAAATGTGAAATGCGTGTTAGGGTTGAGTTTCGATTTTATTAGTTACCACAATAGCTTGGCTTCTTATTAAGTTTCACTCCAAGTTAAAATCCCTGACCCTGTTCAAGCTGCACTCTGCCTGGATTAGATTTCCCCAAAGAGTCTATGCAGCACTCTCAAAGGATTTTCTTTATCTGTTTCTCTTTTCTAATTGTGGTTTTCTTTTTCCCTTAGGTTTGGAAGAGGATTCACTGTGAAGATGCATTTAAACAGCAACACAGTTTGCACTGAGGCACTGACAGAGTTCATGAAGTCTCACTTTCCAAATACATGCCTGAAGGTAAGCAGGACAATTACTTTCAGAGGAGGCTCTCTCAATCTCTTCAAACTAACCAAGAGGAAGAAATCTTGTAACATACTATGCACATAGATCTATGCTTTTAAGGTGTAAGGAATTCATATACTTACACTTGTCAGTGAAATCAACAGTATTGTCCAAGGGCTGGAGCCCTCAGGTTCCTTGGAGGCTTGAATAACTTCATCCATACAGCTGCAGTGATCCTATAACACTGCTGTTGTGTGACCCTCTGCCCCTGGGAATGATCCCATGAAAGCCTGGACTGCATGGAGACACACTTCATGCAGTGGGTACTGAGATGGTCAGGTGCTTCCAGTAACTGAACAACTGTAAAACCAGAGTAACTGAGTCACAAATCCCATACGTTGTCCATAACCCAATCTCTGCATTAATCAGAGTGGGAGACTTTGAGCTGAAAAATATGATGGTTACACTCAAGCTTTCATCTCTGGAGCTTAGTTATTGTCTCCCAGTCACAAACCCCAGAACAACTCATGATGGGGAGACACCAGTCAATAGCAGGTTATAATATTCTTCACTTTTGGAAGCCAGAAGGAGAAAACACATCCTGTGTCACTTCTTTCTCCCATGGTTCAGCTCCTCTTTGCTTTTCTTCTCAGCTGTGAGATCTGTTGGCTCTTTATAGGCAGCAACTCTTAACTTTAGCTCATCATTCCTGTTCCCACAGGATCGGCATTTCAACATGGTGGAGTATCACGTTCCAGTCTCTGCAGGAGGGGTAGCAAATATATTTGATCTCCTGGAAGCCAGCAAAGCAGCCTTCAATATCAGGCACTTCTCAGTGAGCCAAACAACATTAGAGGAGGTAAGGAATTAAAGATGTGTGGCCATCCATTTAAAACTGTTAACAGGGGAGCAGACTGATGGCTGCACATAAAGGATGGCTGCACACAATAGACTACATTTTGAAAGGGATTTCCATCTATATCCCTCTTGGGGACACTTTATCAGCAGTACTGCCTCCAGGTACCTCTGATGGTGCTCGGAAACACAGACAGAAAGCTGCCTGTAGCATGAAGGATCTGTTTTTCCCTCTGTAACTGCTGATTTCAGCAGCCTCTTGGGTGTGGGTGGAGGGCAGGATTCATACCCAAGTCCAGCTCTAGGCGTTCCACCAATCCTGCAAATCTGTTTGATTTCCCTCTTTCCCATACTGTATGTAGTTTGCAAGTTCATTTAGCATTACCCAAACTTAGCTTTCTAGTTAAGTTCCTTCCCTTTTCCTTTGGAAGAACGTTTCCACTGGCATCAAAACCTTGTAGGAAACATAGAAGCTGAGGGGATGCCACAAGACTATGCAGAAGAAATTAGCCTGTTAAGCACCAGCATCAGATACATTAGGACTGTCCCAGAGAGAGAAGCAAAAACTGCAGCCCTGTAATCCTATAAATTGCTAAAGAGAGATCTGGGGGAGGAAGGAAGGAAGTCCTCCACACTGTTTTAATGAGGGGCAATGGCTGTGAGAGAAACGATCATGCAAACCGCAGGAAGCCCCAGGTGATGTTTTGTGGGAGGAGGACAGCTTGGATTTGTGTGTATGCAAATGTGATTGCAGGTAGTGTTTTAGTAAGAATATTTTATGTATTCATTAGAGATTGCTCAAAGGAAGGCTGTTACGTGTGATTATATATACACCTACCTATATGAGATGCAGTTGTGCATGCACAGATGTCAATTACATACAGACAGATGGGTTTATAAAGTAATAATATAGCTGTGATCAAACTGAGCCACCACACGGGTATTACCTTGCTCCTACTTTGAAACAGGAGCTGCAGGACAATTAGGCTTTGTGCAGGAATCTCTACCTTTGCACCTCGGGGGTCGATTCAGCAGAACAGGAGTGCACATCCATTTATTTACATTAGCCCATGGAAGCCCAGCATTTGCAATTCTCAAATCCAGTGCCAATCCCTTCCTGAGCTCGCTCTCCAGGCTAACAGTCAAATGAACAACCATTCCTTTTTTGTACTCATTCATATCATAAATTATTTATACTGTCACATACTGAATGTTTTCCTTTCAACTTCTAGGTTTTCATCAACTTTGCTAAAGATCAGGCAGATCCTGGTGGCGCAGATGCAGGTCCTGATGTGACACTGGACAGCTCTGACACAAGCAGCCAAGTTAGCACCATAAGCTCCATCTATTGAAGGGACCCAACCAAAGAAGATCATAGAAGCTAGGGAAAAAAAAAAATCTGATAACTCCCCAGGGTTTCTTCCAGTGCTGTTTTCTATGATGCTGAAATGTTGGGCATAAAATGTCTCATATTCTTAAAATACTCTTTTGTTTAATATGTACTTATTTTGTCACTAGGAACATGGTAGGCATTTAAGACTGGCATTTGGTTACAAATCAGATGGCTCTTTCCATAGATTTTTCTAATTTTTTTTTCCCCAGTTCTTGTTTTATGGTCACTTTAATGCCTATGAGGACATGGTTGACGTGACCTGTTGCTCATGGCCATTTGCTTACAGCAGAGATGGCCTTGATGGACCAGAGAAGCAGTTGGAAGTGCATGATGTTTGACAAAAAGGCAGCTCTGTGGCTGCGCTCTTTAAAAGCCCACACTCCACTCCTTGCTCAGGAACAGAGTTTCTGGGTGATCATGAGAAAGTTACTCAGCTCTGACAGGTTCCTCACTGTTGCAATGGGGTGCATGGCCTTGCTCTACCTCACAGGGGTGTTGTGAGGACCTAAGTGTTACATGCTGAGAATCACGTATGCTGATGGTGGAGGTGATGACATAAAGCTTATTTGTATCTGTCAGTTATGTCAGTACTAATATAATTATTTCAAAACTCAGAACTTCCCCATGGTTTTGGTTTGTTCCTCTAGTTTATTCCAGCTCTATGCAAAACCTCAAGTGAGCCCTCCCATCCCAGGCCGTTCCTGACTCTTGGCATCCAGCAGAAGGTCATTGTACCAACCAGCCTCTTTCTCATTTTGGCTGGTATTCAGGGTTTCTCTGTTGCAGCAGAAGAATGGTCAAAGGCAGGTATGTTGAATCCTCTGATATGAAGAAATTTGCTTCATAAGATTGTTTCCCTGAGCAGAGTAGAAGCAGTCAACATCTCCTTGCTCAGAAAACCTTTCTCTCCCAGGCAGCTCTGCCTTTCTGCTTCCTTTTCAGTGATGTGCTTCCTTAACACCTGAGTGGTGGCTACCCCAGTAACTCCAGAGCTGTGTTTTCCCACATAGTAAAACATAAAGAGCTTCTCCTTCAAAGACTCTGTCTGCTGGCTTTAAATGAGACCTCTGCCTGCCGTTGAGCAGCAGCCCCCCAGTAGGTGAGTTCAGCCCACCAGCATGCACATCCTGCTTTCTTGCCCCAGAACCATAATTAGACAGAACAGTTTAATATTGCTCTTCATTGCATGTATCAGCACAAGGCCTCAAAGCCTCGGTTTTTGGTCAGGGCATCGATGTACATGGCGCTATTCAAGCACGTAACCAACTTAAACTCTTTCAGCTCAATAAACTTTGTGTTGCTGGTAAAAGAGATTTGCTGACCAAGTCAGGTCGTACTCACCTTGTCAGACCTGGGAAAGCCCTCACAGCTCTTGGGTTTGGGTTCACACACAGTTCCAGACAGAGGGGTGGGTTCTTTTCTGTTTCTTTCCCTTCCTCAAAGCTAATTTGAGCCAAAGGAAACTTCAGATGAAAGCTGCAATGACACATCTTTCTCACCCTGACCATCAGAGGAGCTTTAGCAGTTCAGTTCCCATTTGATGCTGATGCTTGCTGAGATAATCACACAAGGAATAAGTACTTTAAATATCAAGGGTGTTTGGGATTTTACAGTGGGATACTTAAGTTCAGAGTTTAGCTACTGCAAGGAGGTCAGTTTCTCCTTGATCTTTGTGCAAATGTATTACTAATAGCAGGAGGAATTTTGCTATGGTATTGTCAAGCCTTGAATTATGTCTTAACCTGCTGCCTGTAATTAAAAATGGAATTCAGATTCTTTCCAGAATACATTTGACACCTGCAGTTTATAAGAAACTGAAAAAAACCTGCCCAGACATTCATTGTAGCTTCTATTATTATGTCTCCAGCTCTGCAAAAGTTCTTTTTTTTTTTTTTTTTCTCTCCTCATTTTCATTGCATATCTTATACAGATCACAGTATAAAATTAAGCTTTTCTCTAATGGAGGGCTTCTGCTCCATGTAAAGGACTCAGAGCATGAATGCCAATGATTTAAATGCAGCCTTGTAGTACCAATCAGAGTATTATTTTATTATGTCGATGGCTTTGCAACTGCCAGTGAAAGATGGATCTTCAGACTCTGTCCAGATGTACTTTACATTTAATTGAGGGAGACTGATACAAAGCAATTCTTTTGTTCCTTTAGAGACTACTAATCTGCAAAAAAAAAAGAAAAAAGAAAGAAAAAAAAGTGATTCATAGGAATACAGAAAACTTCATCAAGTTGCAATATAATTGGGGGAAATAGAAGTGTTTTGATTTTTTTACTTTAAAAAAAAAAAAAAAAAGAAGCATACTTTGAGTTTTCAACCAATTCTGGCATTAATAGAAACATCTGCTTTACGTGAAATGTGCCACAGCCATGATATACCCTCCCCCTTTTCACTTGCAGGTAGAAATAAAACATCTGCTATTGCAATCAGGTCTGTGGGTATTGGTCCAAACAAGCCAAAGTTTACACGCTTAAGGGAATTTAATTGAAACCTGGGGAGAAGCAGTTACAACCAATTAGGGGGTTGAAGCATCTGGCAGGGAGGTTGTATATAACATCACCAGGGGCTGAATTACCTCTTGTGCCACCTAACGAATATCCCTGCTGCCTGCAGAGCCTCATAGATTCAGCCTGTCTTTTTCAGAAGTACGACAGCCCTAAGGTTTGATTCCAGAGCAAAAAAAAAATACGGAAGCTAATACTGTCCTGCCTCCAACCAACAGCTCCAAGTTTCTCACCACCCTTTTGTCTTCCTGAGGAAAGTTCCTTCTGCTTCCAGAAGTGGCCAGACATACAGAGCCCTGCTGAAGAAAACAACTGTTAGAGGTGATGAGCAGGCTCTACATATCAACAGAAAGATGGGGACAATCTCCCTTCTTCTGTGCTTGTGGTCATCTTCACTACTGATGTATAAGCAGGTGCCCTCCATTGTCAGCCCTCTCTGCATCTGCTCGGAAATGGCTGCTTTAAGCTGCTTTCAAAAGCATCCAGGTGGCCAACAAGCTGGGTTGTTCCTATGGTGTGAGCAGGCAGGCAAGAGCGTGGAAAATACTGCCCCTGGTGTCTCTAGAAGGAACATAGAAGCATTCTGCATACTGCACATCATCTCTCCACGAGTCTGAGATGAATACTGCAGCCCAAAGGGAAAAACAACTTTTCATCTCACTACTTTAATTCAGTCTCACATCAGCCACCCTAATAACCCTTGTTGGAGGCAACAGTGCTGGGCAAGCCCTGACGGAGCCATCCCACAGCCAAAATGTGCTAATTGGAGCTGCAAGGGCCTCAACTGAGCTTAATTTAAAAGCGCTCTAAAATATTACAGACACAAGGAATACTCAGCTAAGCAAGGCCAGGGCCAGCGAGTCAAGGAAGAAGTTCATAATTGGTGATGTGGGTGGTGAGACTGATTCAAATCAGCTTTATAATTGGAGCTGTGGATTTGAAGACAACGATTCAAATCTTCATCCTGGATCTCCTTCATCTAGTACTTTGCATTGCTGCTGAGGGCACAGTGCTTTTCCAGCCTGGGTGGCCTCGAGGCAAATGGTCACCAAGGCTGGAATTGCAGGGTCAGAAAAGGTCAGGCAGTGGCTGAGGAAAGCCATCCAGAAGGGCCAACATTAAGCAATAGTTCTCCCAGCCCCGACTGCTGCCGTAAATAGAAATCCAAGGTCTAATAGGATTTTTTTGTTCTTTCATGAGTTGTTTTGCCACTGCATTAGCTCAGAAAACATGTTTGCACACATCCAAGTAAACATAATTCAGTGACCAGAGGCACATAAGGGCAGGTGATACAGAGCTGTAGCCTCTCTGGAGTCAACCTTAGGTTCCAGACTTTGCCAGATCCAGCCTCACAACAGGCTTAGGATGGGGCTTCAGCCTATCATAAGGGCTTTGGCTTCCTCACACTGCTGCAGCTTCTCTGAAGAGGGGGTTTTGGCTTCTTGTGAGCCAAGAAAACTGTTTGCTTCTGCACTTAACAGGGGAAGGTTTTTTGTGCGCTAGTGGAGGAAGAAAAATGGTTGTTGGATAGCAACAGCACATAGAATGATTTTACTCTCTCTGTTTGTTTTTTTTTTTTTTTTCAGACAACAGCTGTGATCTTGCATAGCTCTAACAAAGTATGAACAGTGCATTAAAAGAGAGTGCAACAGAGTAAAGAACTAGTAGGGAATGAAAAAAGAAAAGAAGAAAGAAAGAATTAATCAGAATTATTCTGCAACGGTATTTAAATTTTTAAAAACACTGTAATTATTGTAGTTTTACAGGGAGAGGGTGGAAATAAGGGAGATGGCACTGAAACAGTAAGAATGACATTAGTAAGGGACACAGGCAGTGCTTACTGTTGGCTCTGCTCCTCACCCTACTACTGTTGGCTCTGCTCCTCACCCTACTTGCACAGGCAGCGCTGGTGATGAGGGAGGAGATGGGCCCTGTGACACTTGGCTGCAGCCCGTGCTCAGAGCAGCACAGGGAGCATGACCCATTTCAGACTAGACTGGGCCCCTCAAAACGTGTAGCACAGCAGGAGCTGCCCAAGGCCACCCCAAAGAGTATCAGGATTTTGTGACTGGGGCCTGAGCCTGGTATAATCCAACAGCGCCTGAAAGCTGGCACATGCCAAAACAGGCGATAGTCACGATGGCTACATTCAGCCCAGGATGAAGAAAATACAGCTTATACTTGCAGCCCACAGAGCAAAGCTTAAAACCAGGCAGCTCTTCCTAGTGCTTGGTTCCTAGGGGTGCAGCCCTCTACTCCATTGCTGATTTGGAACCTTTGGAAACAGGCTGTCATCAGGGAGGGCAATTCTGAGGGTCCCACATTGGGAGAGTGGAAATAAATGGTGATGTTTCCACAAGTTTTGAGGCTCAAAGAAATAATCTGACAATCTATCTCAGTGTCCAGTTTAATGAAAGCTCTGGAATTTTAAGCAGAGGGTGTTTCACTACAGACAAACATGTTGAGTAAAAATTAAATACCTCTTAGAAAAAAGCTCAGGTCTTCACTGACTTCAAAGAAAAACACAAGAATGCACCTCCAGGCACAACAGAATCTCTGGTAACACATACCAGATAAAAATCAGGGGAAGACAGGGTAGTAATTGAGGTTTTTGCCTCCATTAGCAGGTCAAAGTGAACTCTTAGCCCTCTGCTATGTCCTAGTTACTAGCTAAAGGGGTTTTAGGCAGCCCTTCGATTTAAAGCTTGGTGGCTTTCTCACAGCCAGAGCCTAACAAATTGAAGTGCATCCAGAGTGTGCTGGGAAGGAGGCATCCTGATGGTATGCCTCTCCATAACCAGACCCAGTTGTGTTATTCCTGTGCATGACAGCAGTGAATTTAAGTTAAAATGATACCAACCAGACTGAAATGCAATTAAAGGAGTTCCCTTAGGGTTACACATCCAATTAGTAAAGTACCTGTAATTACACCAGTGCAGTTCTAAACCAACACGTGCTGAGAAGACCATCAGCACAGAGCTGACATCTGCCTGGTGACCCATATCCGTGAGGGCTTCAGAGGACTTTTGCATCAGTTTGCATCATCAAGAGGTGGCCTCCCCCTCTACTAGCAAACAGCTCCTGTGAGCTGGCCCCAGCCTGGCCTAGGAGCAGAATAACTGCTCTCACAGGGCACCTGATGCTCCTTGGGCTGTCGGTTGTGAGCACCCACGTGTGAAGGCTTTTCTCCTTCTTGCTTCTGCAGCCTCAACATACCAGAGGTGGTGGTGATGGTGGATTGCAAGGGATGGATCTTAGCAGGGAGAAGCCTTAATCACCGGTTCAAGGATCCTGTGATGGCTGGCTGCAGCAGAAGCCTGGGTAAACTGCTAGGCTGAGTCAGGGACCTTACTAGAACTAGGTAACCTAATCCCAAAGCACTGCCTCTTATTTACCTTCAGCCAGCCCTTGGAGCAAGACAGAAGAGAAACATGAAAATCATTTTCAGCTTTTTAACAGCAATTTCTTCTCATAAATGTTTGCTGGAAAGCAAGGAAGAAGATCCAGGTGCTTCTGAAAGGTAAGAGGTTTTTACACTTTTTTCACAGTATCACAGTATCACCAGGGTTGGAAGAGACCTCAAAGATCAGCAAGCCCAACCCGTTACCACAGACCTCAAGACTAGAACATGGAACCAAGTGCCACGTCCAAACGCGCCTTGAACACCTCCAGGGACAGTGACTCCACCACCTCCCTGGGCAGCCCATTCCAGTAACCTTCTTATATATAAGGTTTCCCTTTTGCAATGACAGAACATACTTTGTTCCTAGGAACTTCGAAAGCTAAAGCATTTGAGTTGCCCTTGATAAGAAAACTAATTAAAAGATTAACAATGAAAGCATTAAGAAATGCTGGGAATACCAGAGTGCTTCTAGGTGGTTCCGCAGCCATATCTGGGGAGTTCTGTGAGGCACAGGAAATCAAAACACCTTTCCACTTTTAATCTTGAACACCACAACAACCTTAAAGCAGACAGATGCAGTGGTGCAAGTCAAGAGTGTGGTTCTGGACTTGAAGCCTTAGTCAAAGTCCCTGCCAAAATCTATATGTAGGCTGCCCTGGACTGCAAGGGCCTGTGGGACCGCATCTTGCTCCCCCAAAATTCCTACTTAAAATTCTTTCAAAGACAGAAAATAAAACTGAAGGAGGCTCCTCTCTGTACCACCAGCCTGAGGGCCAGTGCATGTTGATAACCTAGAGATCCAATTTTAATGCAAATTCACATCACCTTGCCCTAAGATCAATGCTGATAGGTGCGCAGAGGCACGTGCTGCATATGTCTTCATATGCTCTTCCTCAAGTGTTTCTCTAAGTACCTTCAATGTCAGTAAGATGAGCAAAATTTGAGACCACAGACTTAATCAGATTAACAATTGTAATCACTGCCATCCATCACCGAAAAGCAGGCTGCAATGCTGCTGAAGCCGTTCTGCTTCAGGAACCTGGGAAAGCAGAGCTGCACCTGGTCAGTCAGACAAGGGCAGCTCGAGACTTGCTGTGGAAGAGGGAGAGAGAGATTGCTCGGGCTGACTTCTTTATTCATTTTTATATTAGCTTTCACAGCCTCCCTAGAAATTATTAAAGCTTCTCCAGGGAGTGCAGCACTGCAAAGGGAGCTCATGGGCTGATGCTTCATGCTGTGATAACCCCCTGCGTGAACATGCTGGAGCAGCAGTGCGAGTGCCCTCCCTCACATGGGCAGCAAGGCCTCTCTTTTAGCTTGCTTTCTACAGCTTCAGCATCTACCTGTCCTCTTTATAAACACAGCAAGCAGCATTTTTAACCCATAAAAAACTCTTTGCCAAGCATCAGTTAATGGCAGCAAAAGCAAATCTTGTGTGTTTGTTGTAAACCATCCTGGCTGGCTATCTCACAGGGTTTAACTACCCCTCAGGGTTGGGTTATAAACTGGGGTTTGTGGTATTTGGCAGAATTAGGGAATACCGAAATGTTGCAGCACTGGGATCCTCACTGGGAAGTTTGGGGCTGAAAACTAGGCAGTTTGTGCACACCTAAGCCGAATCTCCAAAGGCCCTCAGTGTGACTGAGTTGGGCTCCCAGGTGTCTGCAGAGATGTGAGACAGGGGAAAAGGCTCAGCCACCGCTGTCTGGAGGCAGCCCAGGAGAATTCATTCTGTGCCAACTGCCCTGCCCTTGCTGAGGTAGAGGCAGCAGAACTGATGCAGCTTTAGAGAGAGTTTGTTTTGCAAGTGTTATAGGAATCCCATGTCCCAAACTGACACAACTCTGACAGTGTACAGAAAATTCTGAGTGCTAGTAGGCCTTCAGCCCTGACCCATGGGAGCAAAAAACCTTCCTTGGCAAGTCTTCATGTTAGAGTTGACTTTTCCACTATGAATATCCTACACAGGATGGCTTCAGTGCTTGAAATTAGCTGGTATATGCCACCTTTGAACAACACACACTACTGTCCACCCTGAGTTACATGGGGGAGAGAGGTGTCATTCCAGGACTGCTAAATTTCTGAACTGCTGATTAGTGTCACCCTGATAAATCAAAGCTGCTGTCTTCTTGTATTTCCCAGTCATCCCCTTTGGCATTTTTTACTTCTTGCTAATGCAGAAATCACTGGGTGAGATTGCTTGGCTCTATAACAGAGCACACCAGCCTACATGGTTACATGAGTCCTTGAAATTATATTAAAAAAATGGGAAGTTGTTCTTCCCTCTGCCCAAGCTGTGATGTTCAGAGGTGCTCAGCACTGGTCTAATGAAAACCAGAGGTCTGTGCCACTGGGTTGTCCCATCCCCAGGGGCCTGTTTGTGAGGTGGAGCAGAAAAAAGGACCCTTTTGAGCTTAGATGGCTCATGGTTTGGGGGGTCCTGACAGTGGGACAGAGCAGCATGAGCACATGTCTGGGTGTATGCTATGGCTCTGGAAGGAGAGGTTTTCTGCAGAGGAGCTCACAAAGCATCCCACTTTCCTCAGAGGTGAACTGAGAGGAGGCATTATAGGAAAAGTCAGAGCACAGAGATCAGAGGGTTAGTGCTTGTGGCATAGTACCTCTGAATGACAGACCCTGAGAACTCGTGGACAGCACTTGATGGCGTTGTCTGCCACCAGGGTTCATCACTCTTCCCCACAGAGGCTGATGAAACCACACCTGCTCCCCAGGCCAAAGGGAAACAGCCCCTGCAGCTCTTGAGTCACACCGGTATATACACTTCTGGCAGTGTACAGCAGTTACGTTTGTGGATTAAAATGCAGCTGCCAAGGCCGCTCACATAGGATTTACGACATGGCCTCAAAACACAGAAGAAAAGGAAAGTTGAACTCTCCTTTGATGTTTGCAAGTGTAAACTGCAGACCTGAGCTGAACACACTGTAAATAAGGATCATTAATCATCAGCTAAGCAGCATACGGTTGCTGTTATTTGTTATAACAACATAAATCATCAGCAACTGCTATCAAGTTAATTTGGGTTTAGTATGGATTAGTATAGGAAAAAAAATATCCTCACCCATTAAAAAAACTATATACCCTTACTTGTAAACACATAGCTGTGCTGGGGCTTTTGTTCCTTAGTTTCCTCCTGCTAGGAAGAGACTCTGGAAAACGTTTGGGCAGCTCTGCAAGATGTGAGCCCTCTGCTCCTGCATTTGGAAGGAAGGTTTAGATGTGAAGGAGAATTTTAATTTAAGTTAAGGGAGCGTTACCCATGCATTTCATATTCTCCAGAAATGACAACTGTATTCTTTGCTGCCTTTTTTTTTTTTTTTTTCCCCCACTTTATTCAAGCCAAAAGGTGCAGCTGAGCCACTCATGCACCAAAAACAAGACCAGTAAAGGCACAGTATGACTGTACCTGTTATTTCTAGTGTGGAGCTCATGCTGGGGCCAGAGGTGGTCGCATCCCTCTCTGCAGAGCATTTCTGCATTTGGTGGGGATGGAGCTTCACCCCACAGGGATCCCTATTATGGTACTTGGACACAGCATCAGTTCCTGTCCTTGAGCACTCAGTTGTAGCCAGAGGCTTTACTCGGCATCACCCCACCACCCCCCAGAATAACTTGAAGTCTTCACAGTGAGTGTCATTAATAAGTCACAGCAAATTTCTCCTCTAAGCAAGCCTAGTGCCTGAAGTTCCGGTAAGCTGTTTTATCCTGATGAAACCAGAGGTGCTGAGCCCTGACCAGTGGCATAGAGATCCCTGACTCACCTCGTGTAGCACACAGCAACCAAAAGGTAAATTTAAAAGCAAGAACTTCAAAGGGACACTCAGTTTTACAGCTTCAAAAGGAGACATGCGAGACAAAGCAAATGAAATCCTGCCAGAAAGCAAATGATTGAGCTTTCCTCATTTGAGACAACACCCCACAAGACCCAACCCCCCGTGTTTTCAGTAGACCACGTAACGTTGTCGACATTTTGTCTCAGAATGGGATGGACATGGAGACTCCAAACAGGTGGAGTGTCCCATTGTGATGTGTATGTCACACCCCCATCACACCTTTGGAACTGTGGTCTGCTGTCCATTGCTCCTTCAGATCAACCAGGAACCCCCAATGAAGCCTTTAATGTCACTAGTGCTGTCCTAGCTGGGGGTTGGTCCTGGTTAAGAAATAGGCCTTGATATCTGGGAAACAGAAATCAGAAGAATTAGGGTTTAGGTTTTTAAAATGTATCTGATAGAGAAATAAAAACGTTTGGAGTGGCCCAAAAATTTCCTACAAGCTTGATGCTGCAATGAGACTTGTAAGAACAGGCTCATAAAGCATGAATAAAGAGAAGAAAAGCGCAGGTGCACCTGCACCTTGACTCTGCTGTATCCAAAGACACAAGCAACTGCCTTTAGTTGCATCTGCTGCCTTTAACCTGTGTGTTGTTCATGCCAGATGAACAGACAGAAAACCAGGGAGAATTTCTTGAAGCACTGAGCCAGAGCTGAGGCTCATATTAATTAAAATTGCATTATTAATAAACTAATACAATAGGGATGGTATAGTAGGATTAATTAGAGGGAGGCTAATAATCAGAGGGTTCAAGCCACTGCAGCTGCTGTGAAACACCTGTACCAAAGTTCTTCAAAGGTTTCCTTGGACTTTGTATCTCACTCAACTCAAGGACAATCCAACATCTAAAAGCTGCTGCAAAGCTTTGAGTGCGTTTTCCCGAGCATCCAGGCTTGCATCTTACCGACCATATGTCTGCCTCTGCCTGCTAGCAGATTGCACCAAATATTTTCCTTTTTTATCGTGGCTGAGCAAACAAACACCATCTGTAGGGCTTGTCGAGGGAAATCCTGGCCCACTCCATGCCAACAGGAAGACATCCACATGCATCCATCCAGCTTGATGCTTCTGGCATCCATACTTGGAGATCAGAGCACTGCTGGGGAGCCATGGGAGCAGGATGGCATCATCAGGTGCTGAGAAAAAACAAATGGGTGTGCACGTGGCCCCCATATTGTCAGGTGCAGAGCTTTCTCCCACTCTGCCTTTCTCATTTACATGCCTTTCTGTCAGAACCTCTCATCTCCCTCTTCTGGGAATGAAAATTAACAGTAATCTTAATTTTGTAGAATTTGGGGTTCACCGAGATCTCCTGCTGACTGATAGACCCAATGTATGCAGATGTAAATTACTTGTCACCTCTGTTGCTCTTCTGCTTGTGCTTCTGCAGTGCTGGGTCCAGAGCATGTACTCTGACCAAATCTTTTGTACAAGTGCCCTTTGGATTTAGCAATTCGCATGGCGAAGGCAGAACCAATGAACCAGAGGCTTCTCTGCTGCTGCCTTTAATTAAAAATGCCATGTCTAACACCAGCAGATGTTCCTGCTATCGAGACTTGACTAATAATTTAATGCCGTGTAATGCAATGCTGACTGCTGCTCAGTCTGAAAGCGTAATAGACTTTTAAAAATATTATTATTTCCTTTTGAGGATCAAATTCTGCAATATTGGAAATCTTAAAGCTTGCTAGCCTAATGGCTCTGACCAATTACTGTGCTGAATAATCTTAACCCTGTGTCTTTCAAGTCGATGCTGCAGCCTGTGCTGCCTTTGAGACCATGTTGAGCTCACAGGGCTTTGGGCACATGGCAAAATTTGCCCCTGAGGAGCAAACTAAGCCTGTTAAAGACTTTGATTCAGACATTTGGGGAAAGAGTGGATTTAAGGAGTGAGGCTGCTCCTCCTTGCATTTTTGTTTTAGTTTTCTGCTGAAGCAGATCCACTCTGTCATTTCCTGTGGGAACTCAGCGTGCCAGAGCTGAGCAACCTTCCCTGGTGAGGCATGGTGCTTTTGGGATGTGCTCTGTATTGGGGATGGGCAAGTGGAGGGGGACCCTCTCTTCACAGACTCTTTGGCTCTTTTAAACCCCAGGAAAACAACTGACTTGAGAGATTTGAGGAAACTGTCTCGCTCTGCATGCTCCTCCCTGTTACGTGACAAATCATGGGATAACTGTGCATTTATTGAAGAATAGCTGAGGAACTTCACCAATGAATAAAATATCAGGTACAGGTATATTTACATAGAAAGATTGTTACCAGATGGGCAAGGTTTTGAAATGAAGCAAGAGGTAGATGAGGATTTCTCACCTTCCCCCTCAGCCAGGGAGCCAAGTGCCATCCTTCGGCGCAGGTTTGGCTGCGCAGCCCCGCACCATTTGAAAATCACGTCATCAGTTTGGCACAGTGAAGGTGATCGCTGCCTCAGCGGGACAGGGAGCAGCTGATTCATGCACACACCCAACACGACTGTTGCACTATATCAACCCACTGCTGAAACTGTTTTACTGGCTTGCTGTCATGCAACGAATTTATTTTAAAGTCTATGGGCCTCATACTGCCTGGAATGGCTTTACTTGTACTTTAAATACTGCATAAACCAAATTTAGAGATATATTTCTTGCTCCCCCNAATTGGTTGCAGTAATTCACTGCAGAGGAAAACGTTTCTTAGGTTTCCAAGAGCACCAACTCCTTAACCTTTATAAAATTAGGGAGAATGAATCACTTGTGACTTTTACATCCTTCTCCAACGTGAGCATTTGTTCGATGCTGGCTGCCCAGGGCTGTGCTTTGCTTCAGTTTAACTTAGTTTTAAATGTTTGTAAATTCGCACATAACGTCTCAGCGCAAAGGAGTCTACATTCGCACATGTGGATTTATTGAGAGGGACACTAAACATATTTCAGCCAGAGGAGAGGAAGACGAGGTACTTATCTGCTTTATTGTCCTATACAGTATATATTGGCATCTCATATTTTGTGTACATAAATGCCAGGTTGACTCAAGAGATCTATGGATCAAGCGTTGTTTGTAACCTGCGCTGAACACTACAAATTGTGTTAAAGTTTCATCTTGGCAACAAGGCCTTTTAGCATCTTCAGTAACCCTGTTGCACAGAGAGCTGCTGGGTTCTGTTTGTTTTTTGGGTTTTTTTTTTTTTTTTGGAGTACAGGATGAGCACACAATGGCCGAGTGAGAAGGAGTGGGATGTTAAGGTTGCATATAGTGAGTGTTCATTTTAAAACTATTTTAGCGTATTTTGTGCGTTTATCCTGGTTTTGACAGTGTGAGGGAGCAGGTCCCTGTTCCAGCTTCACTCTCTTCAGCCTGAAGACAAGAGCAAGGTTGCCCTGTGCAGTCGTGTCCCTTGCTGTCACCTGTTTCCTGCATCTTGATGTTTTTGCTAAGGCACCTAGGATGGAAAGAGGTACTGTGGGACATGCCAGTCCCCCATCTCACTGGGCTTGGGCACAAGCTCCCCTCTGAGAAGGACAAGGGCCAGGGCACCTCTCCCTGACCCTTTCTTCTTCCAAGATATGCTGTGCTCTGAAACAGCTTACCAGTCACTTGCTGTTAGCAGCATGCCCGAGACTGCCTGCTACCCGAAACCTATGTAAATACCTTGACAAGGTGCAGTTTGCATTTGGTTTTGATTTACTTCCACAGTTGGCTCTGCAGCTGTTGTTTCTTTCTCCAGAGCTGTTTCCCTCCATGGCAGAGGGCCTACCAATCCCCAGTGCCAGGTATAACAGACACGCTGTTAGCACTGGGGACACAATTCTGTGTTATCAACGCAGCAGGGGGTTCCTGAGTACCGGAACACAACAGGCTATTGCAGAGATACAATCCCACTTTTCACAGCTGGATCCAAGTGCACAGATGCAAGTACTGCACTGTGGATTACAAAAGACAGCCTTCCTCTCTGTGAAATTGAGATGACATGTGAGTGAGGACACCTCCATCCATCCCTCTCCCTCACGGATCAGGCCTTGACTCTGTCAGGACAGTCACCTTCAAAGGATGGGCTGTTGCTTAGCCCTTCCAACCCTCCATACACCTCCGTATCTTTCTCATGGGTAAGGGTCAGGAGTTGTCATGAACACTGTGAAAGCCAAGACAATGTTTTCTGGGGTCATGCAGATTTGGAGATGCAACAAGCACTGGTGTAAGCAAGGGTGAACATACCACAGTGTTTCGCCCTAAGACACATCTGCTTGCCCTACATGACAGTAGTAAATTTTCTTGGATCAATGGAGATCAAAGATTTTGCAGTTTCCCATCCTGTACTGTACTGCCCTCTTTGCACCTCTAACATTAATAGCAATCATTAACAGCAAAGCTCAATATTTAAATTTCCATGAATAAAGAAATTAAAAACAGATCTCAATTTAATCCATTGCCAGTGTTCAGGAGCTACAGAGGGAAGAAACTACTGAAGCAGAGGAATGTAAAATCTGAAAACTGAAGAACTTCCTTCTTGGAAGACAAGAATAACTTATTTTAAAATGTTTTCAGCTCTGATGTAACACTAATCTGAGAAGAAAACCTTCTCTCTAGATGAGGTAAAAGCTGGAGAAAATGCCCCAGTTGACAGCAGTGGTCCAACAGTCCTCATCAGACGGCCATCACTCAGCTGAGCATTGGCACTTGACATATACTTGCTCGTACATTGCCTGGTGAGTGGGAATGAGGGGAAACCGTTCACTCGCAGGAAGCAAATGGAGGGAAATGCAGGAAGAGAAATGCTGCTGAAATTTTGGACAGGCTGCTGGGACACCACTCTGATGGCTGTTTCCTACGACTGTCATCAACCAAATTTTGTGGCTCCATGCTGTTGCATCCTTTTATGATGCAGTTGCCTCAAAGAATAACTTGCCTGCTTTAATCATGTTTGCTCCAAGATTTATGGCTTGATGCTTATTCACTGGTGGAGCTTCTCAATGTGAAATGTCAGTAAGCCTGTTATAAATTGCTCCTGGCATTCCTGCTCTATCTTTTATTTCACCAGGAGTATTTCTACCTGAAAGTGATAAATTCCTGCTATAACTGCTTTATGTGCTTCAGTAATTACACTGTACAAGAGTGGTGGGGGCTGCATCTGTGGAGGTACCACCACACAACCAGAAAACGGTAAAAAGCGGGAGATTGGGATGAACCCTGAGGTGTTACTGGACTCGCAGGCTGTGGAAAAAGCTACTCTCAAAACCCTAGTAGCAGTGATGGGCAAAGTATATTTGTCATACCAAATCTGCTGAGTGAACAGAAGAAAGGGAAGAAAACGAAATTCTTAAAGCTGAAGTGCAAAGGCATTGACCGGCATGAGGAAGACACCCTGCCTGGGCTGGGCACTAGTGTGAGGGGAGGAGGTCCTCAGTACCAGAAGGCCAGGCCTGCCCACCTGTTTCAGGCCTTCTTTGGGTAGGAGGTGTTTGTGCTGCCTTAGACATGTTAGTTAAGATCAGCAGGTACTGGAAGGATGTATATAGATGTGTAGAGTATGGTTATTTGAACAGTTTGGATGCTGTTGAGGTATGATGATCCGTCATATTCAGAACATGAGCTGGCAGTGTGCCCAGGTAGACAAGGTCAACAGCATCTTTGTCTGTATCAGGAGTAATGTGGGCAGCAGCAGTAGCGAAGTGATCACACCTGTGCACTGGTGGGGCCACACCTCAAACAGTGAATTCAGTTTTGGGCCCCTCACAGCAAGGACACTGAGTTGCTGGAATATGCCCAAAGAAGAGCAATGAAGCTGGTGAAGGGTCAAGAAAACAGGTCCTCTTATGAGGAGCACTTGGAGGAACTGGGATTGTTTAGCCTATGGTGGCTATAGGGAGACCTCATTGCTTTCCACAACTACCTGAAAGGAGGTTGTAGTGAGTTAAGCATTGGTCCTTTCTTCCAAGTAAGCAAGTGATAGGATAAGTTGGAATGCTCTCAAGTTGCCCTAGGGGAGCTTTAGGTCGGACATTAGGATCTCTATAAGGTTGTCAAGTCCTAGAATATGGTGCTCAGAGAAGTGATGGAGTCACCATCCATGGAAGTATTTAAAAGATCTGCGAATGTGGTCGTTAGAGATATAGTTTAGTGGGGACTTGGCAGTGCTGTGTTAATGATTGAATTAGATGATATTAAAGATCTTCCCCAGCTTAAATTATTCCACGATCCGACCCCACGATCGAACTCCAGCACGGACGGCATCGACCCCGCCCTTTTCCTCAGCCCTCCCCTCGCGGGTGCCCGGCTCCGCCCCCGAAGCGCGGGAAGCGCGGGCGACAGCTGGCGCGGCTGCTCCTTTACGTAGCTTCCGGCTGCTGCGCAGTGGTGGCGCGCGGGTTGTTTGAAGTGGGAGCTGTAGCGGTGGCGGGAAGCTATGCGGGAGGTGTTGCGCGGCCGCTCCGGCAACCAGCCGACCCCAGGCGGCCGGCCCATCACTGCCGATCCCATGGCGCTGCCTGGCCCCTCCTGGGCTCGCACCCGCGCAGCGCTCGGGCTGCTGGAGAGGGCTCTGAGCTGCTCCCGCTGGTAAGGGGCAGCCCCTCGCACCCTTCCCCTTTTCACTCGCTGCCGCTACGGCCCGGTTGCTGCTGGCGCTGTGACCTTGGGGCCGCGTGTGTTAAAACCACTGTTTCTTCTCTCCGCAGCGCCGGCATGCTGCGGCAGCCCGTGTCCCTGGGACAGTGCGAGCACGTCTTCTGTCTGTAAGTATCGTACTGCGTCGGGGCCTGGCCGCTCTACCTCTCTGCCCGGGCCCCTTGGCCCTTTGAAGGTGTCCAGAGACTCCCGCCCTCCGTTTTGCCACCCCTGGGGGAAGTGGCGGGCGCCTCAGGGAGGAGGGCACCGATAGTGCTTTCTGGCCCGAGGGGCTGGGTGTAAGAGGAAAGCGAGTGGTGGCCGTCCGCAGTAGGTTCCGGCTCGCTGCGCTAGAGCGGGTGCATTTGGCTTGGCAAAGTGAAAGACAGCCTCTAGTCTGACAGAAGGGGGAGTCCAGTCGTAGTGAGAACGCAAAATCAACTTATATTTCCGCTTGTCATCTCCAATACCTTCCTTTTTCTCCCCTCAAAACAGAACAGGCTGGGAAGATGTTTCCTGTTTTGAAGGGGGTTTTGCTCACTTGGAAAGGATTGGTGCCTCTTGTCATTGCTTTGGCCTTCTGCTGTGCTGATGGCTCTTTTCCTTCAGATCTGTAACTGTTCTGTTCATGTCTAACCAAACACGTTGAGATAGTCTCAACGTGTTCTTCCTACGGTTTGTCAAATAATCTGAGTGCTTAAAAAGACAGTCAAGACACATTCTGCTAATGCAATTCTGAGGACATGGTGGCCTGTCTCAGGACAGCTCACTGCATCATCAGGACAGACAGAGTCTGAAATGTTCATGGCCTTGAACTTCACATAAGGAAGGTAATGGAACTTACTTACTGCTCACCAGTCTTCATGACATGCAAATACAAACATGGGGAGTTAAAAGGTCAGATATATCTGCAGCAGTCTCTGTGCACAGCACAGATGGGGGCTGTGTAGTAAAATTCTGCATTTGTTACTGTGGAGGATAGACACTTTATGACCTCTGCTGTAGATTAATCTTGATCTGACTGTGACTGTAAGCCAATTTAGATACTCAGATTTGTCTCTAACATTGTAGTTACTACATCAATAAAACCAGAGGAAATCCATCCCTCTCCCCTGATGTATTCATAAGCTGTTGACAGCTGCATCTTTCTAATAGGAGCTTAAAGTATTGAAGGACTGAGAAGTAAAAACCTAGAGTCATTGTATGCTTTAGGTTGGAAGGGACACTTAAAAGCCATCTAGTCAAAACTTCCCCTTGCAGTAAGCAGAGCTGTCTCACACTATATCAGATTGTGGTGTCCTATCCAACCTGACCTTGAATATTTTCAAGGGTGAGGCTTCTACCAGTTCTCTGGGCAACCTATTCCAGTGTTTCACCACCTGTATTGTGAAGAATTTCTTCATTGTATCTAGTCTAAATTTACCCTCTTGTTTTCAGACAATTACTGCTTGCCCTATTACAACAGGCCTTGCTAAGACAGTTGTCTCTATCTTATAATTCCCCTTTAAGTACTGAAAGGCTAGAAATACTAGCAAAGGATTTTCTTGGGTTTTGAGGAATAAGTGATCATGGGATGGACGCCCTCCAAGTATGGATATTAACAAATGGTTTGTTTGTATACAAGTTCTTCTCCAGCTTTGACCTTTAGTAGTTGTGGAAGATTCTGGCATCTAAAGCAAACTTTTGGTTGTTTATTCCGTATACATTGTCTAAAATAACCGCTAGAAGCTTGTACAAGTTAGGTATAAACATTATCAATATCTTTATAAAATATTGGGGGTTCTTTGTCAGGTGTAGTGTGGATATGGAAAAGTAGAATAAAAATGGCGTAATATACATAATTATTTAGTTGTTGGGTAACATCCAGTGGTTTTATTGTAGATGGCCTCAATGTATTCTAGGTGATAGTTTTAAGGCACCAACTGCTGAAGTATTTTAATTTTTCTTTAAGAACGATTTTCAAGATGATTATATTGTCATTGATCAGGCTGAGAACAACTAATAAGAGTCGTAAGCATTTATTAGCAGCTACTTTATTCCAGAAAAAGAGTATTTGCTGTGATCCAAGTTATTCTTGATCTATTCCACTTTGCACACCTGACCTTTTAGTCATAAATTTAATGTGTTCTTTGATGACTGAGTCTTGGATAGGAGCTATTTTTTTAAATAAACCCAAGGAAATTTAGATTGATTTGTTTACCAGTGAATTTGGTAGAGAAGGAATTGAATCTGCAATATTCTGACATGAAGTGATTCTGATTCATTGCTAAAGACAGACATGTATCTGGGAAGGAATGGGGTGAATAGCCAGAGCTGGCTTCTGATACACAAAGTGAAATGTGTGGAACTAATCAACTGCAGTAACCATAGAAGCATATAATAGTTTGGGTTGGAAGCAACTGTAAGGGTTCTACTTCCAACCACTCTGCTATTGGACAGGGTGTTGAGAAACCTGGTCTAACCTGGTTTTGATGCTTTCAGGGACAAGAATTCAGCAGTTTCTTGGGGCAAGCTCTTCCAGTTTCTCACTGTTCTCAGAGTTTTCCTCATATCCAATCTAAATCTACCCTCTCTTCAGTTTTAAGCCGTTATGCCATGTCCTGTCATTACATGACCTTTTAAAATGTCCCTCCTCATCTTTCTTGTAGGCCTCCAGGTCACATACAAGGTAACTGGTTCTCCATCAGCATAAGTTTTACTGTGGGCAGGGATATTTATTAAGATAAGTTTCTGCAGTTTTGTCTGAGTAACTACTAAGTTAGTTACAGTCATTATCCCTTAACTATAAAAACCCAACAGCTAGAAGTAATCAGAAAATGTCGTGGTATAAAAGTCATCCTGCATTTTTTTTGTGCTGCCTTTTATAGATGTAGGAAACCTGAGGCCAACTTTCCTTGGAAATGAAAACTGGTTGGTTCTTATCTTTGCTCCTAAGTGATTTGTCAATGTCATCTAGAATATGTCAGAGCCAAGAACTGTGTTTTGGTCTCCCGATCATAGCACTATCTCAGCTGCGAAGTCCTTGCTTGCTCAGAGCAGGCTATTTAAAGCACAAAACACACCTAGTAGCGCTTTTTATATACCAGATTTCTCATCTTGGAATTAACTGAAGGCATACTCTTGTGTCTGAGGAAGGGAGGCCAGTGCAGAGAACAGATCTGAAAATAATTCTCCTTTTAAGGAAAGTGGTGGTAAATGTAATTCTGGTGTTAACTGATGTGCTCCCAGTTTGAGGGAGTACGACTATCAGCTTCTAAACTGAATATATGTTTATAGATGCCAGATCCACAGGCTTTGATCTTCCTCTCTAGGTAGCAGTGGCTTGATATTACTTGCATTCTGTTCATCTGAATATTTTCACACAAAGGCTCTTGAAGGCACAGGAACTGGCAGTTCCCATGTGCCGAAAGGGGAGCTGGCAGGGAAGGCAACCAGCCTGGATGAACAAGGAGCTCCTGAAGGAATTAGGGGAGAAAAAGAGGATGTATCGCCTTTGGAAGGAGGGGAAGGCCTCTCCTGACATGTTTAGGGATGTTGTTAGATTGTGTAGGAGAAGAATTAGAGAGGCAAAGGCTCAGTTAGAACTTAAGCTGGCTACCTCTGTAAAAGACAATAAAAAGCATTTCTACAAATTTATAAATGCTAAAAAGAAGGGCAAGAAGAGACTCCACTGCTTATTGGACCTGGAGGGGAACACCATAACTGAAGACGAGGAAAAGGCTGAGGTCCTGAATGCCTTCTTTGCCTCAATTTTCA
>VWZE01005160.1:169287-222833 GCA_013396675.1 Eubucco bourcierii
GTGTCCAGAGAAGGGCAACGAGGCTGGTGAGAGGCCTGGAACACAAGCCCTATGAGGAGAGGCTGAGGGAGCTGGGACTGTTTAGCCTGGAGAAGAGGAGGCTCAGGGGGGACCTTATTGCTGTCTACAACTACCTGAAGGGTGGTTGTGGCCAGGAGGAGGTTACCTTCTCTCAGGCAACCAGTGACAGAACAAGAGGACACAGTCTCAGGCTGCGCCAAGGCAAGTTTAGGCTGGAGGTGAGGAGGAAGTTCTTCACTGAGAGAGTAATTTGTCACTGGAATGGGCTGCCCAGGGAGGTGGTGGAGTCACCGTCCCTGGAGGCGTTCAAGGCACGTTTGGACATGGCACTTAGTGCCATGGTCTAGTCTTGAGGGCTGTGGTGATGGGTTGGACTTGATGATCTCTGAGGTCTCTTCCAACCCTTGCGATACTGTGATACTGTGATACAATCTGCTTACCATTAATTTTATACCTTTGGCTAGAACTATATGTGTGACATGGTGGTACAGTAACAGGAGACTTTTGAAATTAATTCGGTCTGGATAGGTGAAATTACAACATGTATTTAATAGGATAGATTTGAGTTGAGAAGTAACAATGATCCTCGGATGCTGAAGGATGTTGGATAGGAAATCAAAAGTTCTTCTCGCTGGACTAATTAAATGAATAAAAGATATTATGCTTTCAGGGGAAGAGTAGTATTACTGAGAAGCTACAAGTGTTAAATGACTTTTACTGAGTAAATCTGTTTCCTCACCCACCCCACCTTGATCATCTGACATAAATGCTCTGAAAGAGAAAAATGATGGTGTGCTCTGAGCACCTTCAGATCCTCTCAGGCGTTCTTGCAGAAAAGAAGTGTTTGGACAAGTGGAACTCCACAATCATAGAATCATAGAATCATAGAATGGTAAGGTTGGAAGGGACCTCAAGGATCATCTAGTTCCAACCCCCTGCCATAGGCAGGGACACCTCCCACTAGTACAGGTTACTCAAGGCCTCATCCAATCTGGCCTTGAACACATCCAGGGAGGGAGCAGCCACAACCTCCCTGGGCAACCTGTTCCAGTGCCTCACCACCCTCACTGTAAAGAACTTCCTCCTAACATCCAGTCTAAATCTCCCCTCTGCCAGTTTAAACCCATTGCCCCTTGTCCTGTCATTGCAGGACCTTGTAAATAATCCTTCCCCAGCCTTCCTGTAGGCCCCCTTCAGATACTGGAAGGCTACTATCAGGTCCCCTCGAAGCCTTCTCTTCTCCAGGCTGAAGAGCCCCAACTCCCTCAGCCTGTCCTCATAGGAGAGCTGCTCCAGCCCTCTGATCATCTTTGTGGCCCTCCTCTGGACCCGCTCCAACACTTCCATGTCCTTCCTGTGCTGAGGGTTCCAGAACTGCACACAGTACTCCAGGTGGGGTCTGACGAGAGCAGAGTAAAGGGGCAGAATCACCTCCCTTGCCCTGCTGGCCACGCTTCTCTTGATGCAGCCTAGGACTCGGTTGGCTGTCTGGGCTGCATGTGCACACTGCAGGCTCATGTTGAGCTTTTCATCAACCCAGACTCCAAGGTCCTTTTCCTCAGGGCTGCTCTCCAGCCATTCACCACCCAGCCTGTATTTGTGCTTGGGATTGTGCCTACCCAGGTGCAGGACCTTACACTTGGCCTTATTGAATTTCATCAGGTTGGCCTGGGCAATATCAAGAAAGTTTTAAGGAGGAAAAAGTAGAAATGATAGTTTGCTAGGGGTTGACTTTCTTCTCATTTACAAATGGAAGACTGAAGAAGAGTAACCCTTCCTTCAGCTGAAGTGTTAAATAATGTGCAGTTTTAACAGTTTGAGCCTAATTGCTATCTGGAGACAAATAGCGATGGAGCTTTAGCATACCTAGAAAATTTGGATCAGCTTGTGAATGTGTGGGAGTCACAAGATACAGAGTCTTTCATGACCGTGTCCTGACAAGGCTCTGGACTTGGCTTACTTAATTATGGCTTGTCTCTTGCAGTGATAAAGATGTCCTCTCCTGCATTCATGACTAACTCATGTGGGCTTTACAGCAGTGGTTTGTCAATGCTAAAACAAGAGATTCTAGGTGAACATGTCGCTGTGAAAAGGTTGATGGTGACTACAGCAGGTAACTTATGTTGGATAATGGATTTTTACGTTTGATTTTCAGATCTTGTGTGGGCGACTGTATTGGCAGAGAATGCCCAGTGTGTTACATACCAGCCTGGGTGCAAGATGCACAGGTAAACCGGCAGCTGGATACCATGATTCAGCTTTGCAGCAAACTGCGGCATCTACTGGGGGCTGACACCTCAGGTAAGAGCAAACCTGGATCTCCCAGGGCTGTCGAGTCCACGCCACTCTTTTGTTTTATAGGCTTTATAAAGAATGAGCAGTGCAACCCTATTTAAGATTCTGAAAGGCTGTTCCAAATCATGTTTGTAAAATTTGATTTGAAGAGAACTCTCTGTATGAATTGCTCGTTCTTTGAATCTGTGTCACTAAGAAATCTGCATGAGCAGGTTAGCTCATAATTCATTAGAATCTGCCTTCCAAAATTAGATGAAAGTGGGGTAGATTACCAAGTCACGTGGCAGCTAGTTGCACAAACCAGGGGCACAAGCTGTCAAACCTTGTGCTCTTGGAGCACAAATGTGTAACGTTCTGCAGCATGCGCTTCTTTAGGGGAGCCCTGTTAGATGATTAATACATATATTCTCTTGCCTTGTGCATTTGTGCACTGAGATGTGTGTGCTGTCCCAGTAATTTTCAATTTAGGAGCTTTGCATGCAAAAAAATTACCTGTGTTTCTTGCTTAGAAAAGGGGAAGAAGGCAAGTCTGAACTCATTTATTTTCTGATCCCTAGCAGTCACCTAGTCTGCTAGAATGAAATTTTGTCATTGCTGACTGTGCTGGATGATTGCAGAGATCATACTCTGGGAATTCATCTCTTTATCAAATTTTAGGCTGATTGTCTAAGTAGGAAAAAAATGAAGTGAAATAAACGTAGGTGAATGTATGACTCTTCTGCAAGCTCTGAGAAGCATTTTCTGTAATACCAGGTTTTAGAAAACATTCATTTAACTGTCAGGTAGAGAAGTGGTAATTCTTCCTTCATTGTTACTCCCTAATATGTTTGTCTAAATTGAAGATCTTTTTTTCTAAGTCTAATCCCATCAGCACCTTCATGTTCATTTACAGGGTAGCCCTTCATTGACATAAAAATAGATTTAAGTGAGGAGGCTGGAAGCTGATGTCCAACTGTAAAGGGATATGTGTTATACAGATAGAAAATCCTCTGGTGATTAAATTGTCTGGAGCATAGAAAATACAGGTGATGGCTCAAATAGGATTTTGGGGAAGCATATTAAATGATGAAAGCTTTTAAAAACAGGAATTGGAAGAGAATCTCTGAGAGGAGCTATTTGTAATGAATATGTTATGAATAAAGCATTTAAAATACAAAAATGTTAGTATAGCTAATACTCTTTAGACATTGTGGAGAACACAGAGATGGATTAACCCTTAAAACTTGGTCTGATGTTTAACTGTGGTAGAAGCTCAGTAATGCACTTAATAGCATAATTCTTCTAAAGTAAAATTTGTGTGGTGTGGCTAAACCACAGAACAAAATGAGGGTTATTTTATGCTTTTTGTCTGCTTTTAAGGCAGAGTGAGGAAATGGAAGTTTGGATGTTTTATTTGGAGCTGAAGTTATGAACTGATGTGGGAGATTACTTTTGATCTCTTGTATTCTTCACCGTTTGATAAGGATTAATGGCCTTTTGAATGCTTCACTTCGAGGTTGAAGGAAAAATCTCCCAAGCTGGAAATAGTTCCCTGTCAGAAAAAGTTTGGCTAAGTAAATGAGCACACCTCTAACAACAGACAGTTTATGTGCTGTAGCATGGAAAATCACAGGATGTCCCTCATCTCTGGCAAATCTGTCACCTCCTGTAGATGTGTGTCTTGAACTTAATGTATATGATGTGCAATATGTTTGAGTTTGAAGAATCGGGGCTTTTCTTGTTCTTATGGCACTGTAATTCTGCCATGTTCCTGTAAAAACATTATTTTTTTTTTTGTTAGAAGGTCAGAGACTGTATTTTGTGCTCCAGTGAAGGAAACATACTGAAAAATCAATCTTTCTGTGGAGGATAGGAAGAAAAGCATCTGAAAAAAGTAATATTTACATATATTTGTTTTTTATCCTTTTTGCATATTTCTTTTGTATGTTTTGTTTTGAGACAATTGTGGCTTGTCTCAAGGCTTCTGTTTGAGACCCTTGTTGACAATGAAGTTTCTAATGCAAATGCATCCTGCCCATCTTTTAGTCTTCCATGGACCTAGTGAGCATAGTAAAGCGTGTGTGTTGTGTTTTAAAAAAACTGCAGAACTATTGTGACTGAAAAGCATAGGGTTAAACTCACCTGTGGAATATTTCAAGTATAAAAATCCCTCTTATCCTGAGGTTCCACCATAGATGAGAAGGATCTCACTTTGTACTCCATTGGGATGAGAATAACTTTTTACCAAACAGCATGTGCCTTCTAAGAAGCAGCAGCAAATAATTCAGCAAAGATTGCACAAAAAAACTTAAGACTTCCCCTTTAAGTTAAAGGGAAGTAGTGCAAATGACCTGCAGAATTGTACTGAGGTGACTGAAGGGAAATTGACAAGCAACAAACCTGAAACTGGCTAGGAAATACGAAATAGGTAGCAAAAACTGAGTTTCACAATTCACATTAGAGACATTATATTCTTGGTCTGTGGCAAGGTGAGCAGAGCTATCTGACCTTTTTTCTGCCTTTATGAAGTTAATGGGGAAACTGACTTGCAAGTTTCATAGATAGGATGTCTGCACCTCAAAATATTAAGCTTTAATGTTAATTCTTGAGAATTTGAGCTGGTAGGTTGATAGATTTCATAAGAACTTGAATCATGGACATGGTGGATATAGTATACTAGAGCTGAAGAAGGTTGATTTGCAGTAGTGAATTTGAAAGTGAATTTCTAGATACAAGATTTTTCTGTGTGATGCTCTTTGAAAAGAGAGATTGTCATAAATTTTCACAACAACCACTTATAATTTTACAAAGAATAAGGTAAAGTCATCTGCTTTACTCTAACACAGTCACATAAAAAACTTTACTCTCCCTTTCTCAATACAGGCCTAGACCTTTCAGGTGTTGGTCAAAGCTTCTAAAGCTCATGTTGATTCTGGTGGACAGTAGGACAGATTAACATTTGATTAAACTTTATAGTATCATAATATAGTTTCACATTTAGTGATGTGGAAGGGAAGATACTGAATTCCTGTTATATTGCATTTGATGTATGCTATGACATTTTTTCATAATAGCTAAAGATGAGTTTTTGAATAGCTGGAATTTCTCCGTTTTCCCCCCTGTGCAGAATACTTAACTTGCAAAATAATCATTCTTCAGTGAAGGCACTAATGTTGCACAGATGGTACCAAAGCACTTCCCTTTGATTTTTAATAAGGGACTAGTTTGTCAAAGAGATTTCTCAACTTCTGTTCTGAAACCCATAATAGAGAATAATTTGAAAGGCACACAATGTGCATCATTATATTCCTTTGATTCAGATTAATGATAGCCAAACCACATTTTCTAATTGCTTCTTTTTTTCCTGCTCTAGCCTGTTATTGCATTGCAGCAGAACTTGAAGATGTAGCCCTCTAGCTCTCTAGTTGCAAGACACTGCATATCTGCTAATATTTTTGTCTCTTCTCAACCCTTTTAAGGAATTCAACTCTACTAAACGTCAGCATTAAGAAGCTTGTGCTTATTATGTGCAAATAAGTCTGAATCAGAGAGAATTCTGTTAATATACTGAGTATATGATTGTTGCTTTTAATAGGTAGTGGAAAGTAATTTTACTGCTTTTATTACAGGCTGAATCTAATACTGGTACTGTGGGCAGTCTTTACACCTTGCATATGCTTGAAATCTAGAATTAGGCATGCTTTACTGATTCACCTTGTCTTAATGCATCTCAAATTTTGCAGGGATACTTCTTGTGTATTGAAGACAATTAAATCTTAATCATATATAGTTATTGATTGCTGTTGAGGCATGGGCTCTGCCTTCAAACTTGACCACGACAGAATTCCTTTGGATTGATTTTTCTGTGAAGGTGGTTTAACTGAATACACTTAGCTACCAGTTAATACCCTCTTTATATAAATGAACATTTACATATTAAACCATAAGAACTTCCTTTCAGCTTTGTAGCACTGTGGCTTTTTTCTCTCTCCCTGTTACAATTCTGTGTCTGTGAGAGGCTTAAATTTTCAGAGAGAGTAGATCGGCCATTTGTCCTTATTACTTCTAATCCCTACCTTGTCTGCTTTGGAAATGGAAGAAAGGGACAACAAAGTCTAAAATGGTTTTTTGCACATGCCATGCAGAACTGATCAGGTAGAAGTGATGTTAGCTACAGAGTATTCTGAATGGCAGAATTGTTGAAGAATGACTGAGACCCAGCACTCCCCAGGGTGGAAATTAGAGTTTATTCACCAATAACCTGTGGAGATGCTCTGAGTATCTGTGGCTGACCTCTAAGTGTGATGGCTCTTTCACAGTGTGCATGGCTTTTTAGTCATGCTCCAAGAGTGTCTTCCTGCTCTAAAATACACCACGTACTCTTTATACCTCAAGTAGTTGCACGTAAGGAAAAGTAATCCTGGTGAAGTATTTGTTTGTTGTATTTTCAGCAGACTTTTAATAACTTGACTTTTAAGTCCCTGCTGAGGGGTTGGTAATGAACAGGTCAATTTAAGAACCCTTGTGGTTTTCACAAGGTTTCTTGCTTCCAGAAGTGGTATATACATGGCTTCTAGTGTAAATACTTAATTGTCTCATGCTTAGATCATACTTCTGAAGGACAGTGCCTTTGATTGAATTTGTCACTTGGACTTTTAAGTCTTACTGTGCTGTACACATCAAAAAGAATTCTGGCCATCACAAAAGTGTCGCACAAATTACTTTTCCACACTGATTTTATTCTTGTTCTTTACTTGGAGATGACTGATAGTTCTAGCAAGGTAAATATTTGAGAAAGAAATCTGCTGGTTGTGTAAAAACAGCGAAGGCAAGACAAGTAAATACTAATTGATTTTGTATTTTGCATCTGTTTGCAATCAAGCTCCCTTTTTTTTTGTTAATGTTATTGTCAGAATGAAATTGGATATGGTATCCTTCTGAAGGCTAGATAGTTATGAGATTTCAGTCTTGATTTCAGTGGCTTTTTGTCCCCCCAGTTGCACCAAGCTGAACCCTACAGGACAATCGAGTAGCTCCAGTTCTTCTGTACTTGATGGCCGTTAGATACCTGAATGATTGATTAGGTAGCTGCAAGTTGTAATCTTAAAGACACTTTTTAGTGTGCTGCCTATGTATTCCTTTAGATAACTCTCCTAATATCTACTATGTTTTAATTCAAAGGATAAGTGGATAATTTAGAATCCAAGAATAGAATTGTAGAACAATATAGGTTGGAAGGGACCTTAAAGACCATAGGTTGCTCAAGGCCTTATCCAACCTAGACTTGAACACCTCCAGGAAGGGAGCATCCATAACCTCCCTGGGCAACCTTTTCCAGTGTCTCACCACCCTCACTGTAGAGAACTTCCTAATATCTAGTTTAAATCTCCCCTCTTCCAGTTTAAATCCATTACCTCTCATCCTGTCATTACAAGATCTTGTACATAGTCCCTCCCCAGCCTTCCTGTAGGCCCCCTTCAGGTACTGGAAGGCTACTATAAGGTCTCCTAGAAACCTTCTCCAGGCTGAAGAGCCCCAACTCTCATAGCCTGTCCTCATAGCAGAGGTGCCCTCTGACCATCCTCGTGGCCCTCCTCTGCAACATGTTCCAACAGTTTGATGTCCTTCCTGTGCTGAGGGTTCCAGAACTGCACACAGTACTCCAGGTGGGGTCTGACAAGAGCAGAGTAAAGTGACAGAATCACCTCCCTTGCCCTGCTGACCACGCTGCTCTTGATGCAACTCGGGGCATGGTTGCTGTCTGGGCTGCATGTGCACACTGCAGGCTCATGTTGAGATTTTTGTCAACTCTGATCCCCAGGTCTTTTTCCTCAGGGCTGCTCTCCAGCCATTCACCACCCAGCCTGTATTTGTGCTTGGGATTGTGCCAACCCAGGTGCAGGATCTTGCTGAATTTCATGAGGTTGGCCTGAGCCCACCTCTCCAGCCTGTCCAGGTCACTCTGGATGGCGTCCTTGCCCTCCAGGATGTTGACTGTGCCACACAACTTGGTGTCATCTGCAAACTTACTGAGGGTGCACTTGATTCCTCTGTCCATATCGCTGACAAATGAAGACAGAGGGAAAAATTTAACCTTGAAATATTGCTTTAAAAGAAAGCTGCAAATACCTGTTCTGGTGTTGAATTACTAGCTACCTAGTGCTGGTTTAAGCAAAGTTTCCAACTTATTTTTTATGTGGTTTGGCGATATGGATTAGTTTGTCTGCTCTCTGTGAATTTATCACAGCTTACTATGCAAAATAGGCTATATCAAATATAGAAAGAAGGTATGGAGAAGAGAAATTATCCATAGAAAGTTAATGCCCTGAACTGAAAGTAATACATTGTTGTCTGATGCTCTTAGAAATCAAGACTGTATAGCTTATTTTAAGCATGTTTAAAAAATAAAAAACTCTACTTGCTATTACTGCTCTTAGTTCTGTTTAAAACTAATAATAATAATAGTATCCAACATGCCTCAGCAAACAAAATTATTATTGCTTTTATTGCTTTTCTACTGATTGCTGTAAATCACAAAGACTTTTGTTGAATGGTAGTCAAGAGAGGTTGGAGGAGCAGAATGAATTTGTTGGATTTACTTTGGAGGACTTAGGTTTCCATGAAAGAATCTGTTTGGTTGGGTTTTTTTGGTTTTTTGTTGTTTTGTTGTTTTTTTTTTTTTTTTTTTTTTTTTTTTTTTTGTTGTTTTTTTTTTTTGTTGTTGTTGTTTTGGTGGTGTGGTTTTTTTTTTGTTTGTTTGTTTTGTTTAAAAATCTGTTCTAGATTTTTTTCACTGAAAGAATTGTTGTCAAATTATTGTCTAACTGTAGAGGTCACTTTATGCTCCTTAATTTATTTTTGGGCTATTGAGAATCGCTGTTTATGGCCCTGATTCTCAACTGTTATTTCATGCATTAAGGTAGAGGATATTCTCTTGTCATCTTGGTTATTGATTTGTTAATGTGCTGTATGATGTGACTTACAAATCTGCTCCACTGTGTATTTTTAAAGAAATCACAGAACTGCAGGATGGTTGGGGTTGGAAGGCACCTTTAGAGATCATGTATTTCAACCCCCCTGAAATGCAGGTACACCTAGATCAGAAGTTTGAGATCATCAAAATGTTTAGCTTCCTTGGAGTTACTTGCTACCAAGAGGTAAAGGATCAAATGACAGGACACAGTTACTTGTAGATTTTCTACATATTTCTGTGGTTCATCTCCTCAGATTTTAGATCAGTCAAAATTCTCAGGAACGTGCAACGTTCAAGGATGTTACTTTTGCATTCTTGCAGTTATTCTTCCCGTTCAGACAGGCTAATGCCATTTTAGTACATTTTTTTTGTGCTCTTCTGTGTATGCACAGAGTACTTTGTTAAACCTATTTCCAAGGAAACCTCAGTGAGAGATCCACCTTCTCTCCTCTGTAGTCTAGGCAGAAATCTGTGCATGTGCTGCGTTGTGACCCCAGATTGCTGAGGAAATGTTCCTACCAGGGTGCTCACTTTCCTGGTAATAGCTTTAGCTGCACTGGGATCCCTGAACCCCACAGTGGCACGTGGCCTTGCCAGTTGTTTTAAAGTGATTACAGCTGTCCTTTCAGAAGGAATGAAGGCACTCAGGGGTTGTATTTCGACTTCATTGGTTGTTATTCTGATCTTTTTTCTTTGCGATGTTCAGCTGAAGAGTGCTCTATAAATTATTTTTTCTCTTCCCCGATGTGCATAGATTCAACGGCAGATACGTCCACGTCAGCTGACTCAGGCTTTGGAAAAAAGAGTAAGAAGGAACAGGTGAAAATGTGGTTCAGCCCAAAAAGTAGGAAGATTAGATGTGTCCTGAACATGAGACAGTGTGAGACCAAAAGTGATGACCTCTGCCAAGACACATCTTCAATTTATGATTTCTTTCCTTCTCCTCCTCATGACAAGCCCTCCAAGCCAACAAAAAAGCCAATGCAGACACATAGTAAGAAGAAGAAGAAGAAAATTCTAGCAGACATTAACAAAGTGTGGAGCTTAGAGAAACCTGAACAGAAAGTAGGAGTTGAGAAGACTCCCATGCAAAAGCATGTTACCATCTGCAGTCAACCAGTAGTCCTGTGCCCTCCAAAACCAAATAGCCCTGAAGAAACTCTTCAGCAGGAGTCTGTAAAGGAAGCTGACTCCATAAGAAATACGGAAAATGTGGAAATATCACCACAAGTAAAATCCTCAAAGCAGAAGGATGACAATGAGGTGGTGTGCCCTACTACACAAGACAGCAAGGGAAAAAAAAGTGCTACAGAGACATCATTGTCAATAGAAAATGAGGCTACACCTTTAAAACGTGGAAGGGAGCAATCCAAATTTCCAGTTACCTCTCAGTCTAAAAGGCAAAGACTAAGTGAGAGGGGAAGTATTAAGGAGTCAGGCAGACAGGCAGATTGTGCAGAAGAGGTACCTCAGGGTTGTCCCATCTCCCCAGCAACAGGACACAAAACACCAGTTCAGATTTCTTCCTCTACTTTGAAGCTTACTGACACTGTAATGAAGGCAAGCGACTCTGCAGCCTTTCAAGGAATAAGCAGCTCTTCACTTTCAGAATCTCCTTCTACATCATCTACTTCTAAGACTTTTAATCAAGCAGGAATACCACAGAGTCCTTCTGTCCTGAAATCTCCTGGTGGTAACACAATTACCAGAAGAAATTACAAAGGAGAGACTCTGCTCCATGTTGCCTCCATCAAGGTAGGACCATCATCCTCTAGTTCAACTTTGAACAAAGGTATATAAAAACAATGTTTTATTAGAAATGTCCTGGAAACTGGTTACTTCAATACCTTCTCTTTTGGGGACAGAGGAGTCTCACCATCTCCTTACAGGTTTGTCAAGGAATTTGCAACTGAATTCTCAGATTTCATAACGATGGTTATGAGATGGTTATACTTGAGAAACTTGCTATACTGTAGTGTCAGTTATACCCGTGAGTTCTAGGAAGTCATAAGCATTCAGGTGTTTTGACCTTATGTGCCAGAAAGCTGTCTTTGTGGCCCCTTTTTATCATAGGGGATTAGCTAAATATTTCAGGTCTCACGAAGTGATTTGATCCATTTAACTTGTCCTGGTAACTCAACCAGGGCAAGATCTGAACTGTCTGCATGAAACTTCTCTGAAACCTTAACTGAGGTGAAATATTTGATAGTCTGAGAACCTCCATCTGAGGCAAGTGTAGGTTCACTGTGAGAACTCTGCTCTTGAGTGTGTTGTCCTCAAAGTGGAGAAGGGAAAATTGGAACGAAGTTGAGAGGGTCTCAGTGTGACTTTAGTGTTATTCATGGAATGACAGCTGTCACTCATTTTGCTGCTATTATCTTAGCCAGTTCCTGTTGTGGTAGAACTTCATGGCTTTGCTTCCCTATTACTGTGTAAATGCTGCGTTCAGGTAAGGTAAGTTGAATGCTTAGAGTCAAACTCATCGGGTGCACTAACATAACAGCTCTCTTCTGAGAGGTCATTTCAAAGAGTTTGGAGTCCAGCAATGTAAAATGTACTTTGTGCTAAGTCATAATAGAGAAATACTGCATGGTTAATGAACTGCTGGAACTGGTTCACCTGTAAGCATCCTGACATTTATACAACACTTCTGTTTGTTGAGACAAAGAACTGTGTCCTCTTTCAAAGGCATTCTAATAAGCCACTTCTGCTGCATGAGACCTTTTTAAATGGAAGTGGCAGCTCAGCTGAGTTGGGTTCAGATATCTTACTTGATGCCATTAATATGGAAGTAGGGAGGAGAAAATTAAACATTGTCCTCACAGGACTCAAGAGCTTTAAGGAGAGATCTCTTCTTACTTCTCATCTTAAGTCTTATATATTCCTCTTTATTGAAGCATTGTTTACAAATTATGCTTTCAGGAATTTCAGGGCATTTGTAAGGAATACTACTGTGGCTGGTCCTAGAAAAATATTTATCTACCTCTGCAAATTTTCACCTAGTTGTGACTTCAGCAATATGTCTGATACTTACTGGGAGGTTTGGGCTAAACAGTGATGTGCCAGTAATGTGGGTTTTCACTGTAAAAAAATTTGGAGATGAATGAGGAAAAATTAAGCAATTGACATTGTAGAGTAAAAGAATAAAGTTTTGATTATCCAGGTTTAGTGGTGTAGGCGGCACTGCCTGTTGGCATTTGTACAACCTTCTCTGAGGAAAGGATAGGACTGTTGTAGTGGGCTAAAAAGCTCAGCATAGGCTGTGAGGTCAACAAGCACAGGAAAGCCTTTCTCAGTCCTGTGTATGAATTCATTGTGGTGCTATCTTTTAATGTTGTTTGATGTAAAATGAGAAGTTGCTTCTCTTCCTCAGTAGTTCTACTTAATCTGTTCATTTCATTTGCATTGAGGTACTCATTAATAAAGGCTTGTTTAACTAAGTAGGGCTTCAGGGTGATCCCAGAGTTACCACTGTCTTTTAAAGGTTATTAAAATGAGGCAAGTAGAGTGGACTTTTTGGCTATGGTGTCTAACATAGTTTACATGGTCATAGTTTACTTGCACCTACCTTTGTTTCATGCTACTAAATTTCCAGTGCAATTCTAACAAAGCTGTCACACTGTCTCTGAACCTCAGATCCTGAGGCTGGATGTTAGGAACAGGTTCTTGACCATGAGGGTAGTGGAACGCTGGAACATTTTGCTGGGGTTAGGTGGTTGGGGCCCTGTCCCTGGAGATACGCAAAGTGAGGCTCAACAGCGCTCTGGGCAACCTGATCTAGCTAAGGATGCCCCTGCTTACTGCAGAGCAGGTTGGACTAGATGACCTTTGGAGGTGCCTTCCAACCCAGAACATTTTATTTGCAGAAGGAGATGTACAGATTATCTGCTTTCATTTGTAGTCTTCTTGTTACATAGTCATGGGTGTGTGATGACATTCTGAGAAGTTGCTGCATCCCCTGGTAAGCAGGAAATACAGGCAGTTATTAGTCCATGTCAAAGTGGAGTAAGACTGAGTTGTTCAAGCTAGAATGATGTGACGGCATGGTCCTTCTAGAGAACTGTTGGTCGTGGGTTTTGCTAACATTTTGTTTTGTGAAACAGTAAACAAGGAATACCAATGATTAATTGCCATGAATCTGCTGGGGGTGTGTGGCAATTGCGAGAAAACATTTAGTATCTTTCATATAACCTGTATGTTTTCAAATCACTCTTCTAGAGTATAGGCACTGTACTATGGAACTGGTAAATGTATTTTCTCAGAGAAGCTGCCGCTAAAAATAATTCATGCTGTATGTATATTCTCATTGTGTTTTCATTTGTTTTTGTGGTTTTTGGTTGGTTGGTTTTGGGTTTTTTTGTGGTTTTTTTTTGTTTTGTTTTTCAGGTGTGTGTTGGTTGGTTGGTTTGGTTTGGGTTTGTTGTTTGTTTTTTGGTCCAAAATAGCCCTGTCATTTTTTTGTCTCTGGAACAAGTATTTCTCTTCCAGTTTTGTTTCATAGGTGATTTTTTTTTTTCTTGTTCGTTCCACAGCCAGTAATGTTTTTTCAAGTGTGTAATGGGAAAAACTTGTAGCTGCCACCTTCTTCCCGAAAGTGAAATAAAATCTAATTTTCCAGGAGTGCATTAATTATAAAAAGAAATCTGTATTATTTTCATTAACTGTTAGGGTCTAACACCCTGAATTTAATTAAAGCTAATTGATTTTTTTTCTCTTTTTTTGGTTATTTAAAAGAGATAATAAACATTATCAGGCATTAAAATTAAGTGCATTGTGCTCTTTCATGTTATTCTGAGGGATTCTCCCTATTTGCTACTGCTAGTTATTAACTTACTGAAATCAAATTGGTTCCAAGAAAAGTTCTAGTGTGGATGAATTTAATGCTAAGGTACACTAATAAATGGAAATAAATGCGGCTCTTCCCATGAAAAACAGCAGGCGTGTTTGTCCTCGTCATATAGTCATTAAAGGTAGAACTTCCAGTTAGCTAAAATACAAAATGTAACCTATTGCACTCCCAATATTCTAAACTGGTGGCAAATTGCCCAATCAACAACACTTCTGGAAGATGTTATATTGCTGTTTTAAAAAAAAAAAAAGTCATTCACAGGACAGGCTCTAATGTGGCAATTATAAATGCAACACAGTACTGCTGAACTAGTTAGTACGGAATCTTCACTCCATGGAGAGAAAAAATCATGGTGTCTTGCTTGTGTTTCTTCTGTGTTGATATGATGGAGAGAGATGATGGAGCAGTTCACAGTATGGAATTGCTGCCACTATGCATTCCAGGAAGAGGAATAGCAAAGCACAGTGCAACAGGACAAGAGGAGGACCACAGCAATAGTTGTACTGTTACAAAGGAATAAATGGGAGGTGGCTCAGAGTAGGTTTTGCTTTTTATACTCAAAGTTAGAAGCAATTGTGGAGTAGTCTTGTCCCCAGGAGAGAAGAAATTGCATCTGTTCAGAGCATCTACTTAGTCTGAAGAGAGAGAGATAAGGAGCACTGGTACCAGTTTTGGTTACCTTCTGTTCAGGGAACCCTTTAGTTTTGACAGTTAACCAAGAGGGCCTTCACCCATGGCTAGCCTGCTGTGCTGAGTTCTTCATATTCATTGTACTTAACATTATAATAAGTAGTAGATAATTCCTTCTGAGCCTGTGAGACTGTTTTTCCTTTTTAATGCTTTGTTGCCAGTGAAAGACACGTTAGAAAGGAGGTTGAAAGAAGATTCTGTGGTTTTGCAAGCATGTGATGGCCAACATGTGAAAAGATCTAAGAAGTGTTCTTAAGTGTTTAAGCTTGTCAGCTGTGTAGTTCCTTGCTTTTGACACCAGATGGGTGTGTATTATGGTTAAGTGTTGGGTCATGTGGATAACTGGGATGGACATCTCCCTCTGGCCTTTCGAGCCTTTAGGTGCAGGAGGGGAGTTGTGCTGCTGCACAGTTGGATACTCCCAGTGTTCTCTGAGCAAAAGGCAGTTACGGGCAACATCAATTCTGTTAGCTGCTTTGCTGTGAATGAATGCATCGTGGGTCCAAGGTCCTTTTGTCTAGGCCTCCTGCTTTTGTGTGGCATGTGACTTAGCTGTGTCCATTTCACTGGAGAAATGACATCTGCTAGCAGAAACCAGCAGGATGGCTTGGATGCAAGTGTAGCACACAAGACTACTTTGAAGCTGTAGCTTGGGTCTCTAATTTTAGAGCCAAGTGGTATCGGAGTGGCAGAGCAGCCTCCTGATCCTGGGGCAGTATCCAGCAGATAGTTGAAGACAGATATGAAGTAGTGTAATGGTTTCAAATGGTTTCAGAATCTGAAAGCTAGCCAGGAGTCAATGCACTCCATCTTCTGTAGTGCTGATGTGAAAGCTTAGAAACAAATTGCACTCTCTTCTTCAATAGTGTTCCATTGTTAGTCCTCTTGTACCCAAGGTGGCTTGAATGTAAGTTCTTGAATGTTTTCTTTTTATTAAGGTTAAGCGTAGCTACCTCGTGTGCTTGTTAGTTAATAAATGGGCTACTGAGTAGGGAATTAATTTGGGAAAAATTGAGATTAGAAACTTACTAATTCCTGGAAATAGTGGACTGGAACACTAGCAGTTGCAATAAACACTCTAATTTATATTTGACCACTTATGAGTTGTAAGCAACCTCATTTTCCTCCCCCCTTTCCCTGCTGTCATTGCTGTGTTTGGGTTTGAAAGGGGTTTTTTATTTGTGTTTGACCTAAAGATTGAAGTCACTTGGTTACCTTTGCAAGTAAAGGGAGAAGTGATCAAAGTGATACAGGTTTTTAGCATCATCTTCATTTACTACTCTAATTCTTTAAATCTCTTTGAACTGGTAGAATACTTTATCATTAACTTAATTAAAACATGACTTTTGTGTGGAAAGTATCAGTGGTTAATGGAACTAGTAAAGGGCAAAGTGGAAAAGAGTCCCCTACCTATAAAATGGGACTGAAAGGACACTTGCAGCTCTTAACCATCTGTCTTCATTAAAATCATGACACAATTGGCTTGGGGAAAAGAAAACCCGACAACAAAAACCCTTCCTTAAGCCAAGTGAGGATGGTTTTCTGGGCTTATGCCATCATTATCCACAGGAACTAAATTCTTATTGGATATGGAAGTGTTTGTAAAGCTGCGTAAATGCCCTTCTCCGTGTAAGCTAATGTTGTCTTCTAGATCTGCCAACAGATGGCCCCAATGCTTTTCTTGCTCCTGTGGTGTTCAGCGCTCCCTTAGTCTGTAGCAGGGGAAGAACAGCCCCATTGCATTATTATGTTGTCAATATATATAAACTTTGTTATGAGCTTAAAATGTCCTCTGCTTTGCATCTTCCAAATCGATAATTTTACATTCTGCAGTAGTTTCTGCCTTTTCAGAAGCTGATTGTAGTCCTTCACTGATAATGAAATTTAAAAATAAACACTTCCTTGTGACTTATTAATGTTAACCGTTTTCTACCTGATGTTTGTCCTGTTCTGTGTTTCTGAACAACTAATATCTCCAGTTATGTTTCTACTCAGCTGTTCTTGAGGACTGCTAAGACAAGTAGTGAGGACCCCTCTTTGTATCATCTGGTACGGTTATAACCCATTATTTGGGACTGCTGATTTTATGGTAGCATTGCTAGATCAAGTAAACTCAAGGGACTAAATGTTACAAAGTAAATTTTCATACTGGTTAAAGCACAACTTCATGAAGTGTATTTGAATTAGTATGTCCGTAGTAATATATGTAGTCTCTTCTGCTTTCTTACTTGTGGAAGAATTATAGTGTATAGATATTTGTGGCTAGGACTTGTCCCTGCCAGGTGCATAACCTTTCTTGGGTAGAGCTGAGGAAAACAGTAATTTTTTAAAAATGTGAGTAATTCCATCAACTCCAATCGAAGTGATTGGTGTGTTAACTGCTCCTTTTATATGTCTGGATCACTATTGGATGACAGTGGTCCTCTTTGCAGGAGAGACCCTAACGCAAACCTGCTAAGGTTTTACATCTTGAAATTTCCTCTTCCTTTAACCCAAATATTCATCATCTAGTAAGTGACTGAAGCGCCTCTGAGGAGATGGAAGGCATGTACTAGTAATTGACAACTTAGTTAGCATCTCTCTTGTAACCCTGATTGACAGCACCTATCCAGCCATTGCACGGTACAACTGGCATGACAGCTTCCTCTCCCTTCCTGTCACCCTCATTGCTAGGTGCTGGCTGCAGGGAGCAGGTTCCATTTACACCTGAGGCGATGACAATATTTGTCTTCTGTAAACAGCAAAACACCAATTTCCTAATGTTTACTTAGACCTGGATTTCATTCTCTGTGTGTCATCGGTACTTGTGTCCACACCAGTACTGTTTCCTTTGACAAAGCTGCAGCAATGTTTTACAAATCAATGTTCACATAACGCTTCTGAAAAGCTGTGGTACTACCTAATGCCCACACAAATTATTAGCTATGCTTACTGCTCTAAAGGAGTGCTCTTGAAATGTCAAACCCTCGCTGTACATGTTTGCAAACTTAACTTTAAATGATAAGCTCAGATCTCACTCATTATAGATAATTGTATCTTTTTCTCTGTAGAAAAAGATCTAATGCAGAGCACTGTCTATTACCTTGCAACCATAAAGTATTCTAACAGCAGCGTATCCTTTAATTGCTTTGAAAGGTAACATTTTACTGGGACATCTAGGTTGTGAATATAACATGGAAGATTTATCTCTGATGTGTTAATTTGCTTGTCTGTTGTAAAGGCAGCGGTTCTTAGCATTTTTGGGGGTGAATTTTGAGTTTCCATTTGTTGCTGGATTTATTTCTGCTGAGCAGAGTCTGTCTTAATATTTTATCTAACTGAAAAGTAAAGATTAAAGCTATTTTTGTTTCTTGATAACAAGAATGGGATGAAGTTTATTTTTGTTGTATATAAATCTTAATTTAATACTCCTAACCTTTGCTAAGGTACGTTGTGAAGTAACAGTCACTACTCAAGGGCATAGAACATACTGTATATCATGAATTAAACTTCTCTCTAGCCACATCCTAATATTTATATATTGCAGGTTTGGCCAAGGACAAGAGCTAAATATCAATTACTACATGAGTCTCTCTGTTTGAGATCACAGTTCCCTGGTCTAGGGAAAGTTGTGGTTGCCTTGAAATGTCTGATTGGGATGGTTCCTCTGATTCATGAATTCTGTCCAGGTGCTTCCTTTGCCTTGCCTCTACTCAGCATCTTTCCTCTCTGCATCAGTTTCCATCCTTTTTCCACGTAACTTTCCTTGCTTAGGGTAAAAACTGAGAAAATGACAACTATTTTGGTAGAGCAACTGTCAGAGAAGGTGCCAGGTGAGATTCACCACAAGTAGTAATTACAGTGGTAAATGAAACTCCTTCCCTTTTTCTTTTGACGTGTGGGAAAACAATTTATAAAATCTTGTCAGGCTTATTAATCTATTTCACCTATGCATAGTTCTATTCAATTATTTAGATTAGTTTGAAAAAAAAAATCCAGTCTGAAGGACAAGAAAATTTTGAGTAATGTTCTTGATTTTAATCTTTGCAATTGACTCCAGTGGACAGATTGCAGTCAGCACGAATGTGTCCATTTATTCTGAGTTAAGTGTGCTACAAGAATAATTTTTTTTATCTTGAAATACATGTTTTTGTAAGATGTGTAGGTGCTTCTAAATGGATAGTAATAATAAACTGCAGTCTCCAAACCAGTTGAGTTTTGTTGTCCTGACAATATCTAAATGCAAGACTTGTATCAGTAGGTTTTTACTTCAGCTAAATATATAAATCTACACCTCTTCTTCATTACATTTTTTTTTTCTTTCTTTCCTATGTAGGGTGACTTAGCAGGAGTTGAACAACTGTTGAAAAATGGGGCAGATCCCAATGTCCAAGATAATGCTGGCTGGACACCACTGGTGAGTGCTGAAGAATTTTGTCATCTTTCTCCTGCTCAGATTTGATTTCACCTCTCCTTTCCTTTCTCATATTTGAGTTGCTTCTTACATCCATTTTGGTGACAAAGAATTATGCAAAGTGAAGAAGCGATGATAAAGAAATTTTAATTTATTACCATCTAGTGACCTGCCCAAGTCTAACTCTGCTAGGGTAAGGCATGTCAAGAAATCTGAACCTACTGTTCTGCAAATGCAGAAGAGATAACTGTGATGGCTGGAAAATCATCAATTGCAGATGACATGTATATTTATGGGTTCATAATGTCCTTCGAGTTCTTTACCATTTTGGAAATGTATCAAGTAGTGGAATGGAAAAATTGCTCAACTGAGTTACAGAAAACAAACAAAAGGTTCCTTTGACCCATGACTGCTTTCTCTCCTGCAAAATACTCTTGACGAAGCTTGTGATCTGAGAGGCCTCATTCCTTGTAGTCTAATTTGCACACAACTGACCTTTTGTAGTTCTTCTCTGTGTTTTTCATTACTGTTAAGTTCTAAGGCTAATTTGTATCAGAAATGTGGTGTTATATCCTCAAATTATCTTTCCCAGTCAGCTTCTGAGGGGTGTTTTAAAACAAAAGCGTTAACTGTTGTGGCAGAAGTCCTTCCTCTGAATTCTGTTTCACTTGAGTTTTCTATCTTATGGGTTTTCTCAATTAGCATGAGGCATGTAATCATGGGCACACAGAAGTGGTAGAGCTGTTGCTGCAACACAAGGCGTTGGTGAACACTACAGGGTATCAGAACGAATCGCCGCTCCATGACGCTGCCAAGAACGGGCACGTGAGCATTGCTGAGCTGCTGCTTTTGCATGGTGCCTCCCGTGATGCGGTGTAAGTAGATGTGGGATGTTATTTAACTGTGGTGTTAGCTACAGCTACAACTTCCAGGGTGTGTGTTAAGTAAATATGAAGCAAAGCTGATAATAAATGTGATTTATTTGAAGTGAGGAGATGGTTGTTAAATGTGTACGCTGCTTCCCCAGGTAGGTGTTTCTTTTCTGTTTTCCTTTGTCCTAAGCTTTTCTGTTGGAGTCATATGTAGCTGGAGTATTGGGAGACTGTTCTGGGAAAGCAAAATATACTTACCTTATTTTTACATTTCTCTGTTGGCATCTTTTTGCAGCTATTCTCAGCACTAAGATGCTGAGCTAGATGAGTTTTGAAGGGCTACAGTTGTTTATTGTCTCTTTACTTTTACTACATTACTCATTAGCAGAAGACATTTTTGTCCAGGCTTTTCTGAGAACATAAATGACATAGACACAGGTTGGGACGTGGGGGATGTTTGTTGGGTTGTTTTTCTATTCTGGATCAAAGCACTAATCCTTTGTACTCCTTTCTGAGACTTATTTTTTAATTAAAATATTTTCAGTTGAATCTTCTATACAGTTACGCCTGCTGAAACTTCTGGCTAAAGAATCTGTTAGGCAATGAATAACCCTGCAAACTATTAGTATTTAGACACTAAGTGTGGTTTTAGGTGTTGTAGGTTTGTGATTGTGGCAGGGCCTGTGTGTATGAAGTTTGAGAGCAATGCTTGTTGTCAATAAGTATGTGTATATAGTAACATGATAGGATGAAGTCTTGTGTGACATGAATTTCTTTTCCAGCTACCTAAAGAAGCATAAACAAGTTCAGCTTAATCACTTCAGCTTTCAATATTCACTCTTGAAGCTTACAGAATTAAGCTATTTCATGGAAAAGTACAAGGTTTTCAAAACCAATCTTAATCATGAGTATACTGATATTTAAAAACAAAGCAAACCCACAAAACTTGAGCATGAAAAAGTAAACCGAGGATCAGTTGTTCATTTTCACTTCTTTTTTTTTTGAACAGCATACACCAGCACATCACACATTGAAAAGCTGACAGCTTCAGAAACTAATTTTCAAGCCACTTGAATATCAAGAACTGGTTGTGTGGCACTTATCACTTGTCTATCTGGTATTTGAAAGTGTAGCACAGCCAGCAGCTTTAATGCATGTTTTTGGCAGGATTTAAGCACTGGAAGATTTGGATTCAAGACTCCAAATGCCAACAGTAGACTCTCCAGTTCTCTTACTAGCCTTCGTTTCCACCCTATATGCTCATGCAAACTGAGGTGAAGCTGAACCTCTTTCAGTTCGTTCTGCATGAGCAAACATGACCTATTGAAGCAAAATCTTCTTAATCATGGAAGGAGAGATTTATGTAAACTTTAAACTCTCTACTAGTTTTTCACTGAACACAGGTAAACAACTAGTTACCACTTGCAGTACCTCTAAATATAAAACATGGCATCTTACTCGCTTCTGAGTATGTACTGTATTTGAATTAATTCCCAGGGTGCTTGGAATTTTTAGTGTATAGTGGTAATAAACTTATTTTTATTTTTACTTAATCTTTTTGAAAGGAAATTTAACTGTCTTTTAATCTTTGTTTCATTTGTCTGCCAAAAGCAAGCACAAGTGCTTTGAAAAAAATCCAGTCCTGTATGTGCACCCTGGTCTGGAGAAACTGAGGCTTCCAAATCTTCTGTAGGCTGGCTGTTTCTGGCTGAAATGCTACTCTGTGTGTAGCTGTTGCATTTGTGAGGGGAAGGGGTTAGGGTTTTCCCCTTATTTTTCACAGAGACACTAGAGACAGTGAAGGGAATGTGCAAGCAAAGTGCTCAGGCTTGAGTAGTAGTAGTAAGATTTTTACTGACCTCTTCCAAGAAACAACAGAAGCAAGAACTGCATGTCTGAGACTTCAGGGAATCTGTCCTGTGTCTCCATTCTTTCCTGTGCCCTGCTAGTTTCCCCCAATGAGTTTTGCCACAATGCTTCCCTGACTTTGCAAATCTTGAAGGTATGTTTTGGCTGCTGCTTCTGGAAGTTGTAGTCCTAATTAAACAGAGGTTGGATTTGTTTAGGTGGGTGAACTTGAACTTGCTTTAATCTGGAAGGTTTGTTTTTTTTTTTTTTCCCTAGTGAATGCATGCACACTTAAAATGACAAGAAGCTTGCTTTTCTTCAGTGATGTTTTTCCTAGATAACTGAGACCTGCAGACTACAGCTTTAAAAACAGGAAGCAAGAACAGGGTGGTCACTTAAGATGGTGCAAGTATTATTCTTTTCAGTATCACCATTTTATGATTTGCCTCTTTGTACTTGATGCAGGATCTTCTCACCTTCACTTTATTACCATAGGATCTTTAAAGTAGAACTAGGGCTGTGATGACTAGAACTTGAACCTCTTCTCTAAGATTTATTTTATTAGTGATATACCAGAGTAGTGCCTTAACTTTTTAGAGGTATGCAGTGAGTAAGCTAAGACTATACCAAACCCGCTTTGCCAAACACTTCTCTAATATTAGTTTGCCTCTTCTCATGTGCATGTATGAAACTGTATAGTCCTTAGCCATTTCAGGATTTCAGTGAACTAACTTTCAGGGCAGGAGAGGGCTCTCTTTGTCCTAACAGATTAAAGTCATTCTTCATTACCTTCTGGGATGGGGAGCAAAGTTTGATTAGTTCACTGTGGTTACTGAAAATATTTTCCTTTTAGATAAACTAAGTAAAATGTGAACATTTGAGATGATGTGAACATGATAAATGCATTGAAATGTTACTTGGGAAATTATGAAATATACAGCTTAAAATCTCACACAAATGACTGATGCCTTGCTGCTGTTTTGACCATAGAATTAACTTGGATTTGTGTCTTAATGTGTCTTGTGTCGGAAAGTTAATCTACTGGAATAAAAACAGTGCTTGTGTTGAACAACCTGCTTAGAGGAGAAGCTTTAAGATTTTGTATGATAGTCAGTTGTGCAAGATAAAATACGTATTAAAGATATGCAGTGTTTACTGACTGCAGGCTCAAAGGCAGGTAAGATCCACTGGTCTGTAGAGGGAAGTAAGATCAAGGAGCAAATACAGACTCTCTAAGGGGCCTCAGTTCATGAGGTGCACAGATAATAACATAGCCCTCATGGTCAGAGAGCTGAGCTTTTGCAGTTTCAGATTTAGAGCATCAGATTTAGAGACCCATCAAGTGCATCTCATTCCAGGTGTCTCTCAGGCTAGTTTTTTTCCTTGCATGTTAATACAGAGTGCATTAAGAAATAACTGTATGTAATATAAAGCAGCTACCTATCTTTTAGACTGGGCAAATACAGATGATAACTACCTCCTCTGCCAGAAAGCAATCTTGGGATTTTCCTATTCCTTGACTAAATTGTTTTTTTGTTTTGTTGGTTTTTGTGTTTGTTTTTTTTTTTTTTCTGTTGTGTTGTGGGTTTTTTTTGTTTTTAATTTAAATCTGTAAGATTTAATAGTTGTGGCATTTCCTTTGGCATTTGAGGCTTTCACTGACTGGGAAAGATATGAACTACAAATGAAAAATATTATATGGACCAGTGGACCTATTAATTGTCCCCCTGGTCTAGTTAATTTTTTTTAAGTTAATCTCCTACACATAACTAATTTTTATTTTTACAGCTTTTTTTTTCCATGTGCTCACTCTTGAATTCTTTCGTCTTTGCTTCACAGCAAGCCAAGTGATTTGAAAAATTAGATCTGTGCATTTGCAATTTCACAGTACTTCCTAAATGCTTTCACTCAAATGGGCTATCTTGCCAGTTCTTCATGCACAATAAGTTTAACATTCATAAAAATTGTTGTGTTGTGCTATTTTTTCTTTTGTAGATGCTAGTTCTCTTCGAGTAGTTGAGTCTGATTCTCATCAAAACTCTGGTAATGCTTAGAGATAGACAGTATGTGGTGCCCAGTTATGAATGGCAGGTGGGCCAAAAATACTGTAACTTGCAGTTAATTCCAGGAGGCATTTGACCATGACACTGACATATTTTTTTTTTCTTTTTTTCCAAGTTGAGATTGTGCAGGACTTTGCTGTCTTAAGTGCAAGATAGTGTACCAAACTTCCTGCTGACTGCAAGTTAATTAAAACCCAGACCTTGTTTGGATATCTAGGGTGGTCTTCCTGGCTACACAGACTATTTAGGTTGGTTGGTTGGTTTGTTGTTTCACATCTGTCAAGTTCAAAAAAGATTTCAGCTTACCACACTCTAGTAATATGGATGCTGACTGGGAAGCCCCAAACTCATCATTTCCATATTCAGATTGCAGTTACAGTAATGCACTGGGACCTGACCTGGGAACTTCTGTTCAATACTGAACTCGTTTTGTGGGGCTGGGGCCGGTGTCAAAATGGTGCAGCTTAAAACTGATTACAAAGTATTTTGCTTTGTAATGAAAGTGATTGGTTTGCGTGTATCAAAAGCTGCGAAAGTTTGAGGCTTTTGAAGAACTGACAAGACCATGTCTCCCTGTTTGTCATCTCTTTTGGTTGTTTATTTGCTGAAAGTTTACTGAAACATTTTAGGAGGTAGCTGTTAAATTTCTTCTTTGACTACAACAGTAACCTCTGTTGTCTTAGTACCTAAGGCTCAAGCAATGTTGCAGCATAAACTGAATCCCATTTCTAAAGCTTTTCATAAGAAGTTCTTTGATCTGTCAGTCTTTAAGATATCACCTGTCATTTCATGTAAAGTCATACTCAGCAGATTACATTGAGTTGCTCTTCATTGGGCTCATCTTTGTTCTCAGCACAGACATCTTACTCTTTGATTGGAATTTATTCCAACTGTAAGAGCCCTCTGCTGACTATTCAGTACCTTGATGATTGACTAATAGGAAACTGCTTGCATCAAAGGGTACGTCTGACTCTTGAACGTTTAAAACAACTTACAAAAAGCCCACTTGCGTTCTGGTAAAAGGAAGTGTGCCTTAAAGACCTGTTGTGCTAACTTTAAGCACCAGAGACATTTATTTCTGTCTTGTAGAAACAATTGTCTACCTTCTCTGTGAGGGGAAACTTGTCCTGTTAAGTAGCCACATGCACTAGGCTCATTTTGAACAAACCCAGACTTGTAGTAGGAGCACACAAGCATAATTACTGATATTTCTAAAAATACTGTGTTTATGTGATAGGGTGGACCTAATATGTGTGCCCCACTTAGTTTTGTTTTGCAAACTGGATCACATTTGAGGTGGTGTTTTTGTTTGTTTTGGGGTTGTTGTTTGGTTTTGTGGTTTTTTTTACTCTAAACAAGGTGGATCATTTCTCATTCTCAACTTGGCTGAATAATGACAGGTTTGAACACATTATGTCCAAAGCTTCTTTTTGCTATACTAATGTTCTTGTAGCTGTATTTATCTGGTCCTTGAATCCTGAAAATAATATACATTTCTAATATATTAAAAAATGTTTCTTTAAGTAACTGGACTGGTAATTGTATCACTCTGAAAGAGTGGGCAAGATCTCTTTTCTTGATTATTTGCTTTTTTGATGGTTACAGTGCTTAACTAGGAGGAACAAACCTGGTTTTCATCCTTTTTTGTTGAAAAGGATATGTAAAATAAAACAACACTACACTTGGTATCTGTCATCTGGATCTGTCCCTTAGTTTCTGTTGGGCTGGTGTTCCTTTTTTTCAGGCCTGAGCTCCCAAGTTTGTTTTACTTTAACCATGCCACCTTAACATCCTATAAAAAGCCATTAATTCTTCAGTTCTTCATAATGATGGGATGGTGTTTTGCAACACTGGTAAGAAGTGACACAGATGGTCTTAAAAAATGGAGGGAAAAAAAAAAGAGTACAGAGGGGTTGTCTGGAAGTCTTATTTGTCTAATTTAATTGGCAAAAAATGTTCTATATATAACTGTGTTGGCTGTATATCTATGGTAAACGTTACTGAGGTTTCTTTCCCCAAGACCAAGATCTTAACTGTGACTGGACAGGGGCAGAAAGATACTCCCAAACCTCTGCTACTGACATGCAGTCATATCCTCCCCCTGCTTAGTTCACAGTAAAAGGTCAGCCAATCTAGTCTAAAGGTGATTTTAGTGAATGTGCTAATATTTTAAATTGTTTTTCTCCTTCTCTGGATGCATTTTTCAAAGGAACTGTCCTGCAGTATTTGGAGTCCAGTCTGGCCTTTATTTAAAGAAAGGGCAAGAGCTACCCTGATGATGTGTGACAAAGCAGGAACAGCATGACAATATTTAATGGGCTGCAATTCCCAGGACTGGGCTGAGTTTTAACCAATTATCTTTTAGCCTGCAGAAGATGTGTTATGCCAGCTCTTTGCTCATTAGTAACACGGGAAAGCTTGGCGTTAGTAGCACTGTAAGATTAGCGATTTTAAAATACCATCCCAGAATCTTCTGTGAGGGTGTTTTTTGGTGGATTGTTGTTTTCCCAACAGCTTGTGTTAGTGAGTACTGCTCAGTCAGGAACACGGAAACCTGCTAAGGTCAAATGCATCTTTCAGTGTCACACTGGCCAAAACTCCCCAGTTAGGTCAGAATGAAGACATAATGATCTGAACCTCTCTTTGGGCTGGGTTGGGTTATGGACTTAGGAGGAATTCCCTATGAAGCTTTTTAAATGCCTACTCTGCAGAGGAATGTGTGGCTAACTAGGAGACCTCACTTCGAAGCTGCAGTGGTTTTTGAACTCTTTAAATGATTCATTGTTTGGTGACTAAGCTTACTGGATTTCAGACACTGAGTCGGGGCTTTGTCCTCGATTACAAACTTCCCCTTCACAACCAGCTCCTATTCAAGCTTTGAGAGGCAGAGCTACATGAGATGGGGAGAAGAGGATCAACTGGATTATTCTCAAAGGGCAAAGCAAACCAAATACTTCCCAAAGAGTAGTGGTAGAGGATCATGCTTTGTTACCAGCAATTATACTTCTTGTGATTTCAGACTGTCTTTCACAAACTGCTATTCTGTATCTGCAAAGTTCTGTGAAGCCATGGTTGTGCTTGATGTGTTCTTATAGCAAATGATGGCTGAGTCATGGTAAAAGAATAGAGGGGGAAATCTGTCATGAATCACAGAATGGTTTAGGTTGGTAGATGACCTTGAGGTCCCTAGTTCCAACCCCAAGCTGTAGGCAGGGACACCTCCCACTAGTACAGGTTACTCAAGACCTCATCCAGTCTAGCCTTGAACACTTCCAGGGTGGGAGCATCCACAACCTCCCTGGGCAACCTTTTCCAGCATCTCAACACCCTCACTGCAAACAACTTCTTCTTAACATCCAGTCTAAATCTCTTCTCTTCCAGTTTAAACCCATTACCTCTTGTCCTGTCATTACAAGACCTTGTAAATAGTCCCTCCCCAGTCTTCTTGTAAGCTCCCTTCAGATACTGAAAGGCCACTACAAGGTCTCCTCGAAGCCTTCTCTTCTCCAGGCTGCAGAGCCCCAACTCTCTCAGCCTGTCCTCACAGGAGAGGTGTTCCAGCCCTCTGATCATCTTTGTGGCCCTCCTGTGGACTCCCTCCCACATTTTGATGTCGTTCTTGTGTTGAGGACTCCAGAACTGTACAAAATACTCCAGGTGGGGTCTCAGGAGAGCAGAGTAAAGGGGCAGGATCCCCTCCCTTGCCCTGCTGGCCACGCTTCTCTTGATGCAGCCCAGGACTCTGTTGGGTGTCTGGGCTGCATGCGCACACTGCAGGCTCATGTTGAAATTTTCATCAACCAGGACCCCCAGGTCCTTTTCCTCAGGGCTGCTCTCCAGCCATTCACCACCCAGCCTGGAGTTGTGCATAATTTGAAGCGTATCTTAAGTATGAGATGCCACATAGGATGAATAGTGTTCAACAAAACTGGCAAACCAACTAAAATCTGAATGAATCTGCATGTTCTGCGGAGCAGCATGCTGAGGGGAAATGAGATGCATGCTCGAATTTTGGAACTGTGAGGGAACTGCAGTTCCCAAGTAGGAAGCAGATATATTTTCCCATAACAGTCTAGCCACATCGAGCTCCAATGTTTTAACACAGTGTGTAGAATCTTCTGATATGTCTGTGGGTAAAGCCAGAAATGCATTTATTGGTTATATGACTGCACTGAAAGATTAAAGCTGAAATTTCTGGGTTTTGTTGAGGACCTATACCAAAGTACATCTTAAAACACTTTAAAAAGACTGGGTTATTGAACTGAATATACTGCTCTGAACATACCTTACTTGTCAGCCGAGTGCAGCAGCTTGGAATTCAGCATCCATCTGTCTTGGATGCAGTTCTTACTAGAAGCTTTGTGGGTTTTAGCAGAAATTACATATTAATAAGAAAGTGGAAGGGAAAACCACCCAGCTAATGTGCCCAGTTAGTTAAGAATCAAGTCACATTTTATTTACTTAAACCCATCTGTGCTTGTTTTGCCAGTAATAAATTTGGTCTGCGGCCTGTGGACTATGCTCAAAGTGAAAAGATGAAGTCTGTGCTAATGTTAGCAGTGAAGAATGAATCATTTTCACTTAAACAACCCTCTGATGAGGTAAGTGTGTGCTGTTTTGGTTTTTTTTTGTTTCGTTTTGCTTTTTAAAAACCAAAAACTTCATTCTGTAAGTGTTGAAGGCTTGGACCTAAGTACAGTATGTCACCTGTCTGTAAAGGTTACAGGGAAACTTAAAATAGGCTGGGAAACTGACTTGCACAACATCTCTAGAATCTATGTGGGACAGGTACATATGATGATCTTCTGTTACAGCTTCACTTGAGAAAACAAAGGATGTTTCTTGCAATACAGCTTTATCATGGGACAATAAATGTTGTGTCATTCTTGAAGCATCCTTGGTTGAACTTTGCTCTTGTTGTTGTTTTTCTTCACATTTGAATTTGTTCCACTTGCCAAACTGGCTGAAAGCGCAGTAGTCTTTGTTCCAGGTTCTTTTTGTGTGCCTTTAAAAGACTGTTTCAGTATTGTTCTTTGTCCAGTGATGAAGATAGCAACTCAGGAGTCGAAAATGGCTTTTAGTAGATTGTTTTGGACTTGTTGTTTTGGGTGGGTTTTTTTTCTCTCTTTCTACCAAAGACTTCTCAAGACTAAAATCAGGTTGTTCAGACATGACGAGCCACTACATTATTAAATGCTTTTTGCTTCCTAATAAATGGTGATTAAACTGATCTGCTTGATCCAAGCAATTCTAGTCTACCTCAGAGTATACAACCTGTTATGATCTCTCCTCATTGAAGTGATAAGATGCCCATCAACTAAAAGTAAAATGTTGCAGCTAAATTGGCAAGGATACAACTGTTCTGTCATCTGCAGAAAACATAAGATGCAACTCTCTGGACACAAACCATTTGATACTTGCCAGTGTGTGCCAATAGATGGTCGCCAGCTCATATGGGTGACTTGATCCAAAGCTTGAGGCTTTAGGGTGACTGAGTCTCAAAGGTATACCTGTATTATGATATCTGGAAGCACTTGTGAAGACCCAGGAGCTGAAGCACCACATCCTTGTCAGCATGAAAGTTGAGCAAGCAACTTCTGTTACTTTGCATTAGTTAGTGTCTACTTTAAAGACAAACAAACAAGCAAAACCAAACAATTTGAGCATTCATTACTTAGAGAACAATGCCTTAGGAACTCTTTAATAAAAAGAAAGGCAGTTGCTAATTATATAGGTTACTCATATCTGTTGGTAACATATCACTGAAAGTAGGAGGCTCTACTGAGAAATTTTTCTTTTTTTCTCCTTTATCACTGCTGTTAGCCAGACTGTTTACACAGTTCAACCACCTGTAGGTGACCACACTGCCAACTTTTTATTCTTTAAAAAACCAAAAATCGTCAACAAATCAAAACAAACCCACAAAAGGGCCCTAAAACAACCCAAACCCCAAAACCAAAGGAAGCAAGAAAAAAAACTGATGCACAAGCTGGTCTGATACCTTGCATAAGCTAAAAGAAGCTCCTCTGGTGCTGAGCTTATGGACCTTGTCCACTGAGCTTACAATGAATTGTTTTTCAGTGTGTTTACTGTTACTAAATAAAGCTGTCAAACAATTGGTTGCTCTTTGTACTCAAGCATTCATCTTGTTCATGCAGTCATTGAGCCCCAACCAGCCAAGAGATGGACCAGTTGGTATACTGGGGAGCAATCTGAGTTTGAAGCAACAGAAATTGCTGGACAAACTAGCAACAATTCTGAAGGCTCGGAGGTATACTGAATTTAACGGCAGAGGTATGTAGTCTTGTTGGGATGTACCTGTCCAAATAGAACTACAGTTCTGCAGCTTGGGTTTGTGGTGTGGTGGTGTGTGTGGTTTTGTTTGTTTTTTTTTTTTTTTTTAACTAGTAGGGACAGTTTGTGAAATCTCTGCCTATGTAACCATAGTAGAATGATGGTGTGTTGTTGCATGAGAACACATATAAAGCTTACCTGATTATTGGAGGCAAGAGACTTCTATGGAGGCCACAGTTTATATTGTCTCTTATTTAAATGAATCTCTAAGTCCTCCTCAAAGATCTCTTGTTTTTCCATTTCTTTTACCAACTTGAAGGTCTCTGCTTCTCTTCATTAGGATGATAAAGCCAAATTATGGGGTTTGGGCTTTTTTTTTTTTTTTTCCTTTTGAGGGGAACATTATCTTTAATATGTCCTGCTAGTTTTCCTTCAGAGTGTTGCTTTTCTTGCTTGTGAAAGAAATGCTGAGGTAATTTTCCCCTAGAATCTTGCACACCTTCATTACTGCTCCAGAACCTGAGTTGAGTTCTGTTAGCATTGTGTTTAAAGAAGTGAGTTTCCATAATAAGATGTCTGTCAAGAGTTAAGTGTAATTTTAAAAGCTTTGAGAAAAAAACAAACCCAAACTTACCTCTAAAGATTTAAGTGTTATCTTAGAACTATAAAAATGTGACTTCCCTTTTACAGAGTGAGTGTATGTTGAAACCAGTACCAGTTGAAATCAGTCACCAGCAAATTTGCAGATGACACCAAGCTGGGGGCTGATGTTGCTGGGTTGGAGGGCAGAAGGGCTCTGCAGCAGGACCTTGACCACCTGGACAGATGGGCAGAGTCCAAGAGGATGGCATTCAACAAATCCAAGTGCCAGGTGCTGCACTTTGGCCACGGCAACCCCATGCAGAGCTACAGGCTGGGGTGGGAGTGACTGGAGAGCAGCCAAACAGAAAGGGATCTGGGGGTGCTGATTGACACCCACCTGAACATGAGCCAGCAGTGTGCCCAGGTGGCCAGGAAGACCAATGGCATCCTGACCTGCATCAGGAATAGTGTGGCCAGCAGGTGCAGGGAGGTCATTCTCCCCCTGTACTCTGCACTGGTTAGGCCACACCTAGAGTCCTGTGTCCAGTTCTGGGCCCATAAATTTAAGAAGGACATTGAGGTGCTTGAGTGTGTCCAGAGAAGGGCAACGAGGTTGGTGAGAAGCCTCGAGCACAAGCCCTATGAAGTGAGGCTGAGGGAACTGGGATTGTTTAGCCTGGAGAAGAGGAGGTGCAGGGGGGACCTTATTGCTGTCTACAACTACCTGAAGGGTGGGTGTAGCCAGGGGGAGGTTACCTTCTTCTCTCAGGCAACCAGTGACAGAACAAGAGGACACAGTCTCCAGCTATGCCAGGGGAGGTTTAGGCTGGAGGTGAGGAGAAAGTTCTTAACTTTCTGGCTACTGGAAAGGGCTACCCAGGGAGGTGGTGGAGTCACTGTCCCTGGAGGTGTTCAAGGAGTGTTTGGATGTGGCACTTGGTGCCATGTCTAGTCTTGAGGTCTGTGGTGATGGGTTGGACTTGATCTTTGAGGTCTCTTCCAACCCTGGTGATACTGTGAAACTCTCAAAACTTCTAAAAGTCCTCTTACTTGCTTGTATCTTATCTCCAAAGTCACAGACTTGTGCTGGAAAGAGTGGTTGATTATTTGCCATAATCTGTTTATTTTTTAAATAGGCATAGTTCTGTTTTTTGTGTGCCTGTAGTTGTACTGATGTAATCTTTCTCCTAGTAACTCACCTTGTAATCCCTGATGTTCCAATGCCAAGTACTGCCAAGTGTATGATGGCTGTTCTTGCTGGGTGTTGGGTCCTCAAGTTTGAATGTAAGTATTAAATAAATGGGATTTGCTGGGCTTTCTAACCAGAAATTGTAGATGCGATTGCAGGGGAAATTTTCTTTCAAGAAATGCCCTGATTCCTGGAGTAGCTTAACATAAAGTGTGAGGGTTTTGTTTTTTAATCTCTTGAATAACAAGAGATTTAATGAAAAATACAACTGCTTCTTCCTTGGCAAATGTCTGCATTTCATTCTTAGATGTATTGGGTAGGGAGTGAATTTTATTCATTGCTACATTGAGCGATTATGAAAAATCTTCTGGGAGAAGAGGAAGGAATTTAATAAAGTCTTGGGTTTCTAGTAAGCAGCTTCTATTGAAATTGATGGGAAACTTTTGTTTGTATGTGATCAAGGCCTGTGGGAAAGTAAGGTGCTGCCTTTGAAAGCTGAGATCTGTTGTAACTTCTAACCCAAGTTAGACTGTCAGCTGATCATAACTCCTGTTTGTACTTTCCCCTAAAGCTCTTTGTGATTGCACAGAGAATTTTCTCAACAAACAGACAATCAAGTGTATATGTAACTTTCAATACCCATTTCTGTACACACAAGCCCTGCAGATTGGAGTGCTCTTAAACTGTAATAGTACCCTCCCAGGGAAGATGACTTGCATAGGGTCCTCTTAGCATGCAAGTGGTTATTTTGATGTCACCTTTCATACAATGTGTAATTTGGTTTTATACAGTGCAAGCTTTTTTTGTACAACTGTTCTGTGGACCTAACACCCCAAATACATCAGAAAGAATGAATAACAACCAGTATTTCTTACTGTTGTCACAGATGGCTTTTCAAGCTGCATTCCTTCCTTTGACCTTTATGACAAAGTCCTTTTAGATAACAAATACACTGAAAATGAGTTATTTATCCATGGAAAACTGACAGACTAATTTCTTTCCAGTTTTCCACTGTGTGACTAAACATCAGAATCTAAGGATGCTTTAGTGACTGAAAAATTAATTATGTTTATGAGACACTCCTTAAAGCTTCAAAAGATGCAAAGGAGGTTTTCAAATCTGACACATCCTCAGACCCTTTAAACACTGGACTCTTTCAGAGCATTCATTTGGCTTTCAGATAGTTAGTGGACGTGTTCCATGCTTTTTTTAAGAGTGCCTGTTGAATTCGTCCCTTCAAATGTTTTGTGCAACAGCTGCAGAGTGACTTCTGTTTGTGGCCTTGTAAGGACATGCAAAAGGAAAGCATTGTGTCCTTTTTGTACTGTGATTCTTGCAAAAAGGAGTAGCTCCTTGTTGAATGCGTAACATGAAGAAAGACTGTGCTTAAGCAAGCAAATGGATTTAATAACCTCCAGACACTATGCTGATAAGCAGAAGGGAAATTGTTTACACCTTTGGAGGTAGGCATGCAGCAGGAAACTCAGAAGACCTAGAAGCCTAGAAGCAGTGTTTAGGTTGTAGAAATTGGAAAGGGTGTGTGCAGGTGTTCTGCAATGATACCACATTTAACTCAGACTGGTAATCTATTTCAGCAGTAAATCCCTCCCAAGTCTCTGGCTTCACTCAGTTCAGGAGGCCTACATACCTTCTGTCATGTGCTGGGGTGGTTTTCCTTTATTTCAATATATCTTTCTGTTAGTCAGATGCTTGCAAAAATTCAGCTGGGTGGTAGGAAGATTTAATTGGTGAGACCTGAGTTTTAAATCTGTGTGGAAGATCTTTTTCCAATCACTTTAACTCCCCCTCTATTTATTTATATTTAATTCAGGGAATATTTTCATATTTTTTTTGTTTGCAGCCGAGTTGTATTTATGTTGTTAGTACTGATTAGTACAGTCCTGACTGCTAATGCTTCCAGCTTAGTAAGCAACATACTACTTAAAAGCAAGTGATTCTCCTCCCTAGTGGGAAATGTTAGTAATAACTCATGGGGTCTGATGCAGCTAAGTGCCTGTAATTAACAGCACCACTCCATCTGTTCTCACCAGTCTGTTATTAGTCTTCTTCAGAGTCATTACAAGTTAAAGATTGTTATAACAAATAATGGGACTCCTACTGATGGAACATTTGTCTAGGAAAAAGATCTTTGCTTTTATTTTCCATCATTTTCCCTTTATCATGGCTTTTTGATTTCTATTTGTATAGGTTTCCTGAAATGTGATACAAATAAAGTTCCAAAAGCATGTGCATATTCTGGCTTGCTTCTCATAAAGCCCCACTGCAAATAAATTGAAGGAGTTGCTTATAGTTCATTGTTCTAAACTGTTTACTTATAAAGTAAATTCATGTTCAAAAACTTCACTGAAATATATGAAAAAACAAAGCTCAGTGTGGGACTTAATGAAATGCTGACTATGCATAAGTGAGTATTTGAATTTTTAAATTTTTTTTTTTTACTACAAAGTAAACTGCATTTGACTTTAGAAATAAGTTATATTTATAGCCTACACATAATTATGCCACTTTCTGGGAAAAAAAAAAAACCAAAAACCCAAACATTGCATGCTTGCAAAAAACAATATTTCATTTGACTGTATTTCTTCTGTTAACTCTTCCATTATAGCAGACTTTCAAGCTGTATTTCTCCAAAGAGCAATTTCTCTCTCATGCATAATTCTGTGGTGTTTCCATTTACGTGTGTCTATGCACACAGATACAGCATCCCCTAGTATTAGCAGAGAGGTAACGTGGCATTTTCCAGCAGAGTTTGAGCTAAATCATACAATGGTAAGGTTGGAAGGGACCTCAAAGATCATCTAGTTCCAACCCCCTGCCATAGGCAGGGACACCTCCCACTAGTACAGGTTACTCAAGGCTTCTTCCAACCTGACCTTCAACACCTCCAGGGAGGGAGCAGCCACAACCTCCCTGGGCAACCTGTTCCAGTGCCTCACCACCCTCACTGGAAAGAATTTCCTCCTAACATCTAGTCTAAGTCTCCCCTCTGCCAGTTTAAACCCATTGCCCCTTGTCCTGTCATTACAAGACCTTGTAAATAGTCCCTCTCCAGCCTTCCTTTAGGCCCCCTTTAGATACTGGAAGGCTACTATCAGGTCTCCTGGAAACCTTCTCTTCTCCAGGCTGAAGAGCCCCAACTCTCTCAGCCTGTCCTCATAGGAGAGCTGCTCCAACCCTCTGATCATTTTTGTGGCCCTCCTCTGGACCCGCTCCAACACTTCCATGTCCTTCCTGTGCTGGGGGCTCCAGAACTGTACAAAGTACTCCAGATGGGGCCTCTATGTACTAGAGAGCCAGGATTTAAATATGTATCTTCAGTTTTGGGGTTTCCTTTTGTTCTTCAGGTAGAGGATGAGGGTGAAATGATGTTGGCCCCTGAGCAGTATTGGATCTTCACAGAAGAAAAATTTCACCTTACCAGCTGTAGTTCTGTATTTCCTATATGTAAGGTAGTGTCAGCAATATATCCAGTTTCAAAGCAGCATAGAATTGAATTGAGACAGTGCTGTCACTGTGCGCCTTGCCCTTGGCCATATCTTTCATTGGTTTCATTATTTTATTACCTTCATTATTTCTGGGCTGGTAATGGGGCACAAAGTAACATATCGTTATCCTTCCGCAAGTAGGCTGAGACGAAAGATTCAAGTGTCACTGTATTTCCTCTGTGCTTTTTGTAGAGCACAAAATAGCATAATTAAAACCAGGAGAAGTCTTTAAGAGCTTTTCAGGTTGTTTTTTCTTGAACTGATTGTCATCTGTTGAAGCAGGGACTGAAAAATGATCTGGGCAAGGCTATGCATTGAAACAAGCTTGTGTCAGTCTTCGCAATGAAGTATCTGGCAGAATTCTAAGCATCTGTTTATTCCCTCATTTATTTTGCTTACCTGAAGCAGCTCGAATTGTTAAAAAGTCTGAATAAACACTTCTTGTTTTTCCTGTAAGGACCTCAGAACAACTGGGAGTTGACTGGAAGAGCAAGGAGATTGCATGACTGACATTTCAAGGCAAAAACATCTTTCTGAATTTTTTGGAGCAATGTCCATCCTTTTTTAAGCTATTAGATCACAGAAGAGCAAAGTTGTCTGAGCTGACTGCTTCTTAGGCTGCACTATCTCTCTTCCATGCATGAACATCTTTTAGATCACAGGCTGATACTCAGCAAAGCCCTCCCTCCTTAAAAATTATCACTGCAGTTTCATGCTTGTTTTGTTGTTGGAGACTTACTTCAAGAGCCTTCCTTCTACAAAGGGACTCACAACTCTGAGAGCAGTAGCAAAAGAACCTGGTGTGCATATGCATGTTCTAGGTAATTGTTGGGTGTACAGCTGAGGGGAGTGTTTCCTATCAATGGACTCTGCACTCCCAGTGTGTCCACACCTTCTGGAAAGCAGGAGGGGAACATTTTACTTCAAAATCACCACGAATTTAGGCTGTGAAGCTGCTGGGTTTGCAGAGAACAAAACAGGAGTGAGAGTATCTTAAATGAGGGGTTTGCTTTTCTCTGCAGAGCTAGGAAGTGGACTGGCTTGAAATAAGGTCCAGAGGGCAAGGAAACCATTTTTCCACTGCTCCCTCCATTTTGGGTCATTCATATACACAGTTTTTCATATTTAAAGAGTGCTTCTGCTCTTACTTTGCTTTTGGTTTGAAGAAAACATTGCACAAAGGAAACCTGTTTTAAGCAAGAGGATGGGAAATACTAAATGCATGTGATGGGGTCCAGAGGATGAGTACTCTTCAGTGAGATTTTACGTTGCCATTACACCCTACCTTGCCTTTACCTCCAGTCACTTTGATCAACCTAGAAAACAGCTGCAGCAAACAGTGGTTTCTTGAAGAGAACAGGGCACTTGGGGCTTTCAGTGAAGTAATGATTTTCATGTTACATACTCCTAGCTTCTGGGAAGTGATGTTTAAGGACTTCCTAAGCATCTACTCCATCATATTTAATAAACATCACCTGGATTAACTTGTTAACTCCCATTTTTAAACAGATCCATTATAGTCTCTGCAGTATCTCGTCATTTCCACGTGTTGGAAAAATAGATCCCTCCTATCTCACCAAATGAGATCTCTCCATGAAAATCTGTGATTCTATTTACTTCATAAACATATAAGAGACAGTACAAAAATTCCTTTCTGTGCTGTAGCAGAGAGCACTAACACTGACTAAAGCAGATTCCCTGGAGGCTTTCTTTCAGTCCAGATTTTTTCCTATTGTAAGAAAATAATCCCAGTGAGCTTTAGTCAATCTGCATATAAGCCTTAAAACCCTAAGGTGAGGAAGTTTTGCAATTTCTACTGGGTCTTGAATGTGTATTATTTTATCTGTGTTGCTGTTGTGTATTTCTAAATTGCTTTCTGGGAGACTTTATGGGACTGGTCCCTGTTCTTTGCTTTATTAATGTAAATCCAACAAAACTCCACTAAGGCTAATTGAGTTACTGAGAGCTACCCCTGGGTATCTGTGGGTGATTACAATTTGTTCTTGGCAACCAGTTGTTCTTGTACTTCATCCTGTTTAAACTTGTTTTGCTGATGCAGTTAGTTTTGTTATAAACCAACAAGAGTTACATGATTAAGGATTATAGGGCTCTGATCTTAAACTTTGCAAATAGTGATTTCTTTATTTCCACTCCTAGTGGCTACAAGTTGGATCAAAGGTCAATTAATGATACCATTAGAGCACACACCCTTTTAACCTGCTTGCTCCTTACATGCTGGAAAGTGAGAAGGTGAGGGCAGCTGCTCAGTGAGGTAATAAGGATCAGTGTAAGTAGTGATGCTTTACTGATGTTGCTAATGAGGGGAAAAGAAATAAGCAATATTCTCCTTGCCAAATGTGGTGGCATCAGGCTAAAATAATAAAAGATAAAACCTTTTTCTGCAATATTTTCTAGAGACCTTAATACATGCTCAGTTCTTGCTAAAATTTGGTGGAAATGATCTTGCTTATATATACAAATTGCAAGTGTGAAATCAGCTATTTAAGAGGCTTTTAGGCTTCTCATATTCTGTATTTCTAGGAAAAACTTTGTGTGACCTCTCTGCAGTTGCCATCTTTCTCCAGTATGGTCTGCTGTCAGGCAAGCTTTATTACTGACTGCTTGCAGACTTCAACCAGGCATTGCAAAACAGCACTGGTCTGTGAGAGATGGAAAAATGCCACTTGCCTTGGTACAAGTCTTAGCATTTTGTGGGTAATTGATCCAACTACTGTGATTAAACTAAAGGGCCATTAAAGCGTAGTTGCAATAATCACCCTCTTCTCTTTAGGGAATAGAACATGTTAAATGAGTAAACTGGATCAACCTCAAACCTAGAAGGTGCACAGCACTCATTGGCAATAGTATGGAGGAATAAATCAAGGTTGGCTGAGATCCTGAGTAAGTTGAATGGTATTGTTTTATTTTAGAACAGAACAGACTACATTTTTAGTCAAATTTGCTTACAGAGAACACACAGACTGCAAAGAGGGGAAAACATCTCATTCCTACCTCCTCCTAAAATTTCATGTGTCCTCTCAAAAGCGAGTTTACTTTCCTCTCCTCTCAGAGAAGAGCTTCTTTAAAGATGTCCTCCTTATTCTGAGATTCAGTCCTCTTCTGATTTTTTTTTTTTTTTGTTTGGTTTGTTTTTTTCTTCTGGTAGAAGTTCTTGAGATGGTCACCTCCATTTCAGAAAGGAGGTGACATAGTACTTATGGTGTCCTGTTCACTTTTTAATTAGGATAATAACAAGTTTTGTGGGTTGGTGTTTGTTTTTTTTTCCCCAGTCTTTTCATCTGACCTGTGCCTTGGCATCAAGTTATCACTAGTGCTGGGCAGTGCCAATCAAATGGGAGTCTAATCTCAGGAGTTCTGAGAACCAATTTAACATAGCTCCTATCTGAAGTTGAAGGGTGCTTCCTGTACCTCAGACTTAAATAGGTGATGTAAGGTCAGTAGAGCTTCTGGAAAAGTCCCTTTAAAAGTAGCAAAGTGATATACCTTTGAGTACAGTATGGAGTTTAATTTCCTTTTTATATGTCCTTTTAATCAGGGAGACAGTCAATTGGATAGAGACACTGTTAAAAAAGAACTGTGATGTTATCCAGCCACTTCTACACATTAGAAGCTTTAAAATTGATTGATTAATATTCAGGAAAAAGATCTGGGCTTTACTGAGTGAACTCAGATTAATACTGAGTGGTCAAAATAAAATCACTTGCTGTATAAAAAAAACTCCAACAAAAAACCCACACAACCTTGCAAAGGTCCTTTAGTATGCTCTGATCTTCCTTTTGTACATCTACTCTTAAGTGTGAAATTGAGGGCCTTTAGAATAAGGTCATCTTTTGTTGTGTTATCTTGAAGGGAAATGGTAAATCTTGTACATGCCTGATGCTTCCAAATGAGAGCAACCAGCAACCAAAGCTGATTGTGCTGTCTTTGAGATCCTCACTTAGACTGTTGCACCCAGATGGAGTCATTGCATCTGAACATGATAATGCCAAATTAGCGCTTTCAAAGCAAGTGACTTGAACACAAAGTTCTGTGTGGATAGAAGATGAGTGGGCAAATAAACCCCTTTTGTTTAAGCAAATGATCCTTGAGTTCCCTTCCAACTCTGACAATTCTGTGAAATGCATAATAAATAGGGTAGAAACCCAGTTTGAGTCCTTTGTCATTTTATCTCAAATGTGTGACCAGGAGATTTTTTTTTTTTTTTAACCTGCCAATTTTCTTTTTTTTTTCTTAGTGTGGGCTTGAGACTCCTTTAATTCTTTATATCTAAATCTCTTTCTAGTATGTAGGACTTGATGAAAAGAAATGAGCAACTCAAAAAGAAATCAACCTGAACAAAGTCTGAAGTGAAAGGACAGACTGGTGTCTATCTCCTAAATTATTTTAGCTTCCTTCAAGTTGGGAAGCCTTTCTCTGTTGATAGATACTCTTTGACTGTTCACTTAAGGTTGCAAGCACCTTCCTCAAACATAGATTGATAACTGCATCATTTTTCTGCATGTATAGCCAGCTCATGATTCTGATGGCATGTGGCAGGCCGTTTGCCTTATTTCCTCGTGCCTAAAGGCTCTCCTTTCACTATTACCCTAGTAGTGTTGTTCTGTCTCTTTCCAAGTGATATTATTACCATCCACAGCACAATTAATCCATAACAAGACTGCCATGAAGTATGTTGAAGCCTAAAGCACCACCTCATCTGAGCCTGAGGATTCCAGTGACTGACTTTACTCTTTGGCAGACAAAGTGTTAGATGAGACTGCTTGAACTGTCCCTGAACACAATGGTTCCAAAAAGCATTTGTTCTTGTCTATCAAATATAACAAGACCCATGAGTCGGAGCAAATTCTGCTTCTGTGTCTTGCACAAAAAAAATGGGAATTGAAAACGTCTTGTTTTTCTATCCCCAAAAAACAGTCTACTCCAAAACAGGCTGTGTGTTTGTAGGTCTGGCAGAGTTGCCTTTAGCATATTTATGTTGAAGGAAAACACCTAGGCACTGAGAACTTGTGCTCCTGGGTTTTTGTCCTAGCTGGAATGCATAGCTTTTGTGCCATAAATCTGATCTGACACAGTTCTGTTCCAGTTCTGGTTGGCTATGAGAAGTGGGAATTAATGAGAATGCTGATCATGCAGACACTGGCTAGACAAATGGTCTGTTTGCATACTTCCAGTTTTTCAGGGAAACAAATGCTTATCTTTTGGTTCTTGTAGATACAGTGAAAACAGGACACTTGTAGATGAGTCTCTCGCTTCCTTGCAGGATTGTCACTGTGTGTGACAAGGAACTATGTATGAGGTGTGCAGATCCTTTGGAGCTTTCGCAGTGTGAAATGGGCAGGTGTATATGCAAAACAGACAGACCCTGTTTTCTTTTTCTAACAGACATCATTCCGCTAGCATTAGTCACTTTCATCACTTTGTTTTTTTCCAGGCAAGTAACAGTACAAAAAGACATCACAGTCTTTTGTAGTCATTCAACCTTTTATTACTTTAGTACCACATTTACTCTATTTACTGATACTGCTACTGGATGCTCAATTTATGAGCTACATTCACCATATAAAAGCCTCCTCTCTGCACTGAAAGTCCTTGAAATTGAACTTTTGATGGTAAATTGAAATAAAACATGCTCTTAATGAGTGGATTGTTCTGTTCTTAAGAGTAGATGAGGTGATTTTTCCTTTATAGTAAGTGGCACTGATTGGTGTCTGTCTTGACTTGGAAGGAAAGAATAACCGTGTAAGTTGAGAGTCAAATTGACACAGGAAGTTTTGTTGAGTTGTGATAAGAAAAATAAAATGGTGACGACTTGAAATTCATTTTTTACTTATGAGTACTTTGCAATGAATGCAAATAACTTATTTTCAGTTCTTGAGAATGAATGAGTAAGTGACTTTCCTGGAAAATACATGACCAGGCTGCCTTCTGGTTTTTCACATGTTCATGTTAATTTTCCTTGAAGGAATGAACAAGTGTGAATTATTGACCCAAACCTTGTACATGGATGGAGGGAGTCTTCAACCAGGTTTTCTGTGTAGGGTTTGGGTTTGGGTTTTTTGGTTTTTTTTGGTTTTTTTTCAATTAAATGGGAGGACTTCTGATAACTAAAATTATGAATTCCTGTTGCACTTTGTAAGTCTGTATGGACTGGTGGTAAATTACTAAGATCTGGCTTTGAAGAAGTACCTCTGTCAGTGATGCTTCTCTTCATAGTCTTGGCTTTTCTACCTTTTTTAGACTGATTCCCACATTTTTATAGCAGCCTTCCAGTACCTGAAGGGAGCCTACAAGAAAGCATGGAAGAGACTTTATTCAACGGATTGTTGTGATAGAATGAGAGGGAATGGATTAAAGCTTGAGGAGGGTAGATTTGGGCTAGATACTAGAAAGAAATTCTTTACAGTGAGAGTGGTGAGACACTGGAACAGATTGTCCATGGAGACTGTGGATCTCTCTTCCTGGAACTATTCAGTGCCAGGGTGGATGAGGCCTTGAGCAACCTGGTCTAGTGGAGGGTGTCCCTGTCCATGGTAGGGGGGTTGGAACTAGACAATCTTTAAGGTCTCTTCCAGCTCCAACCATTCTGTGATTTTATCATATGATTTTACTTCTGATTTTGTTTGTTTTCTTCAGTTTCTGTTGTTTTTTAATACTGTGGGTTTCGTATTTGCACAGTAGATTAAGAAATGCTGTGCAAGATGTAAAGAGCTACTTTCCAAGTCACAACCCCAACAATACTGCAAATCCTTGTGGAACAGTTTTCAAAACCAGCTTTGCAGACTAACTTTCTTGGGTAATTTTTATTAATGAGTGCAGTGTAGGTGCAGGCAAAATATTCCACCCTTGAATGGGTGACCACAGCAATTTCTCTCCCCAAAGTGAGGTCAGGTAGTAGGTTTAAGTGATGGGAGCGATACATTACCTTGTTTTAACAGGTCTTTTTTCCAATGCTAAAAACACGTTGACTCCAAAAGACAATCTTCTTATGCACCAGTGGTAGCAGAAATGAATGCCACTGTTAAACCCTAGCATAAATCTCCAGTTTGTGCTGATCTTGGAGACCTTGAAATCCCATCTGATTTTCTATTTGAGCCCATAGCTGTTTGGAAACAGCTTTGTGCTTGCTTTGTAATTGCTCTTTATAAGTCAACTGCTTCCATTTCATGACTGCGGAGTTGGTTGTACATGCTGGCTTTAAGCTTCCAAATGATCAGCAATTTGACATTTGACATTAAGTGGTTGACCTTTAGTGGGTATGAGGAAAAGCTAATAATTCCAGCACTGATTTTACTGTGATACCACTTCTCTCTGTCTAACTTGTATCTTCAACCACTGTTGTAAGTTTTGTCAAGTTTAAAAGCAAGTTGCTGAAGCACCCAAGCTTTGATGCTATGTTTTGCATTGTGGATAATCCTTTTTCTTCAGTCCCTAAAGTGTCATGCAGACCTCTGTTAAAGCATGAGATCTGTAATCTCTGACTTCCTCATTGTGTGTGTTTGGTGGGTTTTTTTTGTGTTGGTGGTTTTTGTTTGGTTTTTTTTTAATAGGGGTACAATCCTGCCTACAAAGCATGGTACGAGAACAAGAGGAGAAGTATGAAATCCAAGGTGGCCCACAAAGAGGCCGGCTCAACAAAGAGCAGCTGGTGAGTTTTATTGCATGAGACACAATATCTCAGTGACCTTTGGTTCACATGCTTCTACCCTTTGCCACAGGTGCAGTAGATGTAAAATTTTAATGTGGCCTGGTACAGAAATTTGATTGTGCAAGGTGATGGAAAGAACTGTGAACACTCATAAAGCTGTCATTTTCCTCTATTGGTGGATATGTTGCTATAACCTTGTTGGAACATTGTGTTAAATCCATGGAAGTAACTGGATGGGACAGGAAGTGATGCTTTAGAATCTAGTTGAAATTATCTGAAAACTGAAAGAAAAATGGTTTTGTTACTCCTTGTTTTCCATGTATGACTGCTTTTATATTTAACTGGGTTAATTTCTGGTTGTTTTCTGGATTATACTGCAGAAATTCATGAAATGTGTTGTAACTGTAATAAGTAACTGTAAATATTGCTAGCTCCTGCCTAAACCCTGCTGTGCTGGAAAATACTTAAACATAAACAAGAATTTACCATGTAAGCAAGCTTTTGATGATTGCATACTTAGACATGAAGTTACTGTTCTAACTATCAGTTTTGGTTACTTTAAATTGTGGAGCGTTTTGCTGTAGGCTTTGCCTGTTCTTTTTCTTTTGTTTTCCTGTGTACCCAGTTACAAAGTCCTATTTTAATCTTTTTTTTTTTTTCCCCCTCACTATAGCTACCAAAATTGTTTGATGGATGCTACTTCTATTTTTTGGGATCTTTCATCCGTCACCAGAAGAATGATCTTGTGGAGCTGGTCAAAGCAGCAGGAGGACAAATCCTGGTTAGGCAACCCAAACCAGACAGTGATGTGACGCAGACAATCAACACGGTGGCTTACCATGCAGAATCTACTTCTGACCAGAGATTTTGCACTCAGTATATTATCTATGATGTGGCTTCTAAATTCAAGCCGGAGAAAATTCGTCAAGGCAAAGTGTGGATGGCCCCCTCCAACTGGCTTATAGACTGTGTGATGTCTTTTCAGCTCCTACCTGTTAAATGAGCACCCCTGTCTCATAAGACTTTAAAATGTGGTGAATCTTGAGCAGTTGCAACACTCTGGTGGTCGCCAGCTTGAAGGTGATGATTTATGTTTTATGCTTAGGAATATGGGAGAGCTTTCAGCTATTTAGGTAAGTTACTAAGATCACCACAGATGTGCTGGAATGAGTGAGTGTTCATTGGAGGAGAGGGGTAAATACACTGCCTCAGGGTTGTTCAGTATGCTTTCTTTTCACATTTAACAGCAATAACAGTTTGTAACTAAGAGTTTTGCAAAATGAATCCTTTTACATTCTTGATGTAAACCAACCCTTCCTAGGTGATAGAGTATTCCCTGCTTCCTTTTCCTTTGAGTATCTATTGGCAAGGATCTGTTGTGTCAAGATTTCTTAGCCAGACCAGAATTTGTATCCTTAGAAAACCGAAAGGAGTGTGCATTTGAACATAGTAATTTGCCTCTATTGCGGTCTTTTCTGTCAGGCACATGTGATGCTTTCTCTAACTTCTTGCACCTCAGTTTTGCAGGAAGTTCTTGGCATAGGATAAGCCTTGCACAAATTGGAATGGAGCTATTGGCCCAAATTCGTTTGGAAATAGATAATTTTGAAAACACCACCTTTAAAAATGTTGGTCTAAAATTCCTTATCTGTAGCAGGAGTGGTGCTTTACTTCTGTCCTCTTTTATGCTTGAAAATCCATAACTCCAATTCTATTTTTTTAAGGTTTCTAGGCATCAAGGTCCCTATTTAGCTATTAAGATAAGAATTTCTGTAAGTGTGGATCATGATTACCTTAATGAAAAAAAAATAATTAATGATGACAAAAGAATTCTACCTTGCTTTGTACAGTTGCACTTAAGCTCAATGTTCAATTCTACATATTTATTACACTATCTGTCATAATTGGTCATAAGTTCTGATAATCACTTCCTTACTCTGTGCTTCTGTCATATCTCACATCTGTTGGGTTGTCTTAGTTTGTGAATTAATAATTTAAAAATGCTGAGTTGTAATCATATACAATGAGAATGATGGTTGTGGGATGTGGGTGGGACAAAAAAAAAACTTGTTGTTTGCTTTTGCATTGCTTGTAATAATAAAACTTTGGTGCCAAAAAGTTGGAGTATCTTACTGGATGAGTAAGCAGAAATGCAGGTACTTTTCTGTGAGCCTGCCCCAGGTGTGAAGATAGCACATTCACCTGCAGGAGCACCTCTTCCACTCAAGAAAACTGTTTTCTGTAGACATCACCAGTGGAGACCTGCCAATTTTCAGTATGCTCTGAAGAACTGGAACTCTACGTGTCAAGTACAGCAGGTATAACTTGCAGTAGTGTCTACTAGACTCTCTGGACTATCTTGGTATGTCACTTCTGCTAGACTGCATCCTTGCTCTTCATTAAATGCAGTTCTTGATTACTTGCATGTCTGTGTGAGCCAGCAAAAACCTAAAGCTCATGAATAAATGGGACAGCCCACAGAAGTGATGTGTGTTGGGGGTTTGTGCAGATAAACACCGGCAGCGAAGAAGGTTCAGAGTCAATACAGCATGGTGTTGGTCATTTATTTTACCAGCTGTAGCACATGTTAGCTTGGCGTTTCACGGCACATCAATATACCCAACGCGGTGTTCGTTGCAAGAAAACCACTGAATCTCTGCAAAGTTCTTAAGAATGGAGCTTTTCAGCTGTGGTATTTGGGAGGAATCTGACCCCTTGGTCATCCTTTGGGGGTCTTTGTGTAGAGGAAGCAGCTTTATAAATTTTAAGGGTTGTTGTTCCTTGGCAACTGAAAAGGTATTGTTAGAAAATTACCATCAGTGCCTTTTTTTTTTTTTTTCTTTTAAAGTCACACTCCATACTTTTCCTAAGGTCTTGTTCCTTGGAATCATAGAGTGATTTTAGTTGGAAGAGACCTTAAAGATTGAGTTCACTCATTAAGCCACCTTTGCCTAGTCCCAACTAAATTATGTTCAGCACCAAATCTACACACCCTTTAAATCTTTGGAGGGATGAGCAGCCTATTCCAATTCTTGACCTTTGTGCTGAAAAGGTTTTATCTAATGTTCATTCTAAACTTTCTCCCGGTGTGTCTTGAAGCCATTTCTTCTTGTCCTGTTGCTTGTCACTTGGGAGAAAAGACTGACACCCACCTTTATACTATGTCCTTTCAGGTAGTTGTAGAGAGCAAGAAGGTCCCTCCTCAGCCTTCTTTTCTCCAGGCTAAGCAATCCCAGTTCCCTCAGCCAGTTGTCACAATACTTGTTCTCCAGATCCTCCCTTCACTAGCTTCATTGCCCTTCTCTGGACGTGCTGCAGCACCTCAATGTCCTTCTTGTAGTGAGGGGCCCAAAACTGGTATTTGAGGTGCAACATCACCACCACTGAATACAAGGGCAAAATCCCTTTCCTACTCCTACTGGCCACACGATTTCTGAATGCATAACAGGATGCTGTTGGTTTTGGCAACCTGAGCAAGTTGCGTCGTGTTTTCAAGCAAAATTAGTATCAAATCACATTAAGTTCCTCTGTATCATACTGGGGAGTGATCCTATACCCTTCCCATTGAAGTGGATACACAGGATTAATTCTGGCTTGTCTCCTTAAGGTCTCTTCAGTTCAAGTGTGACCAGCCTCTGTAGCCTTACATTCCTGGAGAGCCTTACAGAACAGCAGTAAGTCTGCTGACACCCAAACTGTAGCAGGTGTCAAACACTAGTGAAGCAATAGGTAAGTACACAGACCCTGCTTAGGTCATTCTTGGTAATCATTAACAGTAGAAGGATAGCACTAGATAAACCATCTTTTAAAAAACTTTATAGTAAGGTTAAATCAAGTCCCTTAATCCACTGGATATATTCTGGCTTATGAAAGCAATACTGTGAAATTGTGAGGCATATAGTAACAGGTTTGTAGGGATCATTCCTCACTGCCTCTTCTAGTCCAAAACCAGGAGTTCATTAAAGGAAGCTAGGTAGGAGACAAACTCAGAAGAAGTGTTTCAAGCAATATGGGTAGACTTGCAGCACTGATAGCTGCAGTTTATTACGGGTGCTGCATGTTTTGGCATAGTCTGAAGCAAGCGGTAGATGAGTTCATCAAAGAAAATCTATTAAAGGTTAGTAAAGAACCTTATCTGTGTTCCCTCTAAAGTGCATATACTTGATGTGCATCGATGATTTGAAGAGATAGAAGCCCAAAGAGTTGCATTCTGGATTATGCAAGTTTAATTAACTTGGACTTTGGGGCATGAAAAGCTGGACATGAGCCGGCTCATAGTTTGTGATGTGCATTGCAGCCCAGAGGGCCAACTGTATCCTGTTTGACCATATCAAAAGCAGCGTGGCCAGTGGGTCAAGAGAGGCATTCTGCCCCTCCAATTTGCTGTGGTGAAACCTCCCCTGCTATGCTGTGTTCAGCTCTGGAGTCCTCAGCACAAGGAAGACATGGACCTGTTGAACTGGGTCCAGAGGTGGCTACAAAAATGATCAGAGGGCTACAACACCTGCTATGAAGACAGGCTGGGAGAATTGTGGTGGTTTATCCTGAAGAAGAGAAGGTTCTAGGGAGATACTGTTGCAACCGTTCAGTACTTAGAGGAGACCTGTAAGAAAGATGAGGACCATCAGTTTAGCAGGGTGTGTTATGACAGGACAAGGGTTAAGAATTTTAAGCTAAAAGAGGGAGATTTAGACTAGATCTAAGATGGGGAGGGGAAAGAAAAATCAGTGAGGTTGGTGAAACACTGGCCCAGGTTTTCCAGAAAGGGTAGAAGTCCCATGTCTGGAAAGAGTCCAGGTCAGGTTTGATGGGGGTGTGAGCTACCTGATGTAGTTAAAGATGTCCCTGCTTAATGCAGGTGAGTTGAACTAGATGACCTTCAAAGGTCCATTCTGACCCTAAACCTATTCTGAGTCTATGATTTATACCTCAAAAAAATGCTGTGAATCTCAGGCTAGTGATTTGCAGGCACCTTGAAATTTATCTCATCGTGAATTGTTTCATCTGAGATGCCAAATAACAGCTTCAGCAGCAGTGTCTGGAGTTCAGTGGCATTGGTTCAACATCCCCAATTGCTAGTGGAATATAACATTATTAATACATACTGTATAATAGTTTTTGAGTGACTGTGGTCTGTTGGAGACTGTAAGAAGTCTGGTTGGTTGGTTTACTTTTCTTTTTAGTAGTTGTTTTGTATGGGGGTTTGGGGTTTATTTTGTGTGCATGTGTACTGAAATGTAAGATACTTGAGAGTATGGATATTGTTGCCTTGCTTTGGTGTCCTGAACAGATCCCAGCAAATGCAGCCATAGAATAGCTCATACTTTGGCTGTTTCTACCTCTGGTTACTTGTTTTCAAAGGTGGTTTCTGTTTCTTTTATTCCTAAAATATCAATAGTTCTCTTCAAACTTTGTTCCTCCAGCTATAAAACAAAACCTGTTCTCAGTTGCTGAACACTGGACTGAACACAAGGATTGATCAGTTATTTGAGATGCTCAGAAGTTACTTTTCTGAAGTAAAAGCAAGTGGCCCACAAGGAAGAGCTTATCAGAGCAATGTAGGACCGTTGGATGTTGCACTACTTCTGTCAGCGTTTGAAGGAAACAGGTAGTACCAAACTGTGGTGGCTGCTTTTGCTCTCGAATTGGCATGCCTGGCAGGTGCTTGGAGTCTGTTGTGTCTCAGACCTCTTCTGAAAGAGTAACAAGCATGGGAGGATCCAAAGACTTGCATCTCTCTAATAATAAAGATTTCAAGTGCTTCACCCAACTAGCTTCACAACCTTTATTAAGCTAAAGCCCTTCTGCTCTATCACAAGTATCTGAGCTGAGGTTGGACCTGATCAGATGAACAAGACCTAACGCAAAGTTATCCATGATCAGCCTGGGCAAGGTTTACAGAACGGGCAAGAGCAACTGCAGATAAAAGCATTCAAGGAAGGGAATCATTCCAGGCAGGAAATTGAGGCTGGTTTTATTCCCTGCTTGGATCCAGTGGCTTATTTTAGACCAAACTCAACCTGGAGCAGTTATTTTATACTTAAATCTTTTGGCAGATCATCACTTTGAGTGAGGAAACTTGCAGGACAAAGATGTCCATGTGGAAGTTGGACTTTTCCTCCTTTTTCTGGAGAAAAAGAGGCTAAGGAGAGACCTTCTTACTCTCTACAACTACCTGAAAGGAGGTTGTAGCAAAGTGAGCATTGGCCTTTTCTCTCAAGTAACAAGTGATAGGACAAGATGGAACAGCTTCAAGTTGTGCTGGGGGAGCGATGTTGGATGTTAGGAAAGTTTTTTTCACCAAAAGTGTTGTTTAGCCCTGAAACAGGCTGCTCAGGGAGGTGGTGGAGCCCCCGTCCCTGGAGGTATTTAGAAGACACGTAGGTTTGTACAGTTTAGTAGTATAATTGGCAGTGTTGGGTTAGCAGTTGTACTTGATGATCTTAAAGATCTTTTCCAATATAACTGATTCTGTGATTATGTTCTATGAAGCCACAGTCTGTTTTAAAACTACACACTGGTGCACATTATTTGGGGAAAAGGCAAATGTAAGGATCATCTGTTTCCCCTACCCATGCTTTTTCAGCTGCTTCCAATTTGTATGGGCTCTCTTTCCTATCAGGGTGGTAGAAAGAAAGTGAGAAATCTATTAGTAACTGCCACTGCCGTAGTGCCAGTAGAGCTTCTGGGCAGCAGCAGCAGCATCCGTTCTGGCCTGAGTTTGTTAATCAGCTGAACTGGTAGCAAAGTCTGGAGAGCAGCAGTGTGGGATCTTGCTGAGGGACAGGTCTATGTAGAGCATAGCAAAGCAGAGCAAAGCTTTTCTTTCTTCCCCTCATGTATTTTGTACCTGAGTGCTGGGGATTACCTGGTTCTGGAAATGGAGTGAATTTGATGTCAGGTTAATTAGCATTGATCAGTCTGACCCTGTGTCACTTTTCTGACTCCATACTGTGCAAACAAAAAGCAGGCCGATGGAAAGGTTTGAATCGTCCTCTCTGATACCAAATCAGACCACACTGTTGCAGAAGCCAGCAAAGCAAGCTTCAGTATCAGCTTAAAAAGCACTGAAAGAGGTCTTTGGACAGCCAGGTATAATTGGCTGGGGAATGGGCAGCAGTGCCTTGGATGGAACAAATGAAGATTCAGCTGTTTTTAATAGCGGTGCAGCATGTTCTATCTTTTCAGACTTGTTTGATTTAAATTAACGATAGTTTAACTAGTGTTAAATTGCCCTTAAAAGCAGAAGAACATTTTGTGTGTAATCAGATGGGGGGAAGGGGAGGAAGGCTCCCACCTGGCTTTTTTTTCCCCTCCCCAATAGAGAATAAGAATTTTCTGTGCTTCAATTTAATTCCTGGCAGGAGGTCTGGTCTGATGAAGTCACAGAGAACCATCACCAGCTCCTGCTGTGTGCCTGAGATGCTGGTGTCATTCAGCAAGCAGAGATGCTAAGGCAGTGACAGGCAAAGGGATGCCTGGTACCCACAGGTTTGTTATACAGCAGGGGTTGCCATGTCTTGATTTCCTGGATGTTGGAACTACTGGGAGAAGTGTGCAGTATTGTGATTAGCTGCATTACAGTACCTGCCCTGCACATCTAAGAGTGTTTAAGAAGCAGAGAGCTTTCTTCCCTGATGGGCACAGCTGCATAAGCCCATCAGGACTTTCTCAGGTCTGGATTTATTTTGGGGCTATGGTTGTTGGGTTACAGTACACATGCTGAGGAGCAGTGCTGTGCTGCCATGAGTGCACAAGAACAAGCAGTGCTTACTTTCACAGACCTGTCAGCTAAACAAATACATGGTGAGAATGGGGTTAAAATATGTATTAAAAAAATAGGGTGTGATGCAACAGCTAAGCTGGCTGCCTTGCTCAGCTTGCTGAACTGATAAAAATGTACTTCTGGGTTAGCTGCTGGGTTAGTTTCCTAACTAAAAGAAGAGGGTTTTTTTTGGTAGGGGGAGCAGGTGTGAGGCACTTGGCAGCAATCAGCTAGGGCTCCGTTGCTATACAAACCTCCAAAGTGAGGTTCTGATTGCTATAAACACACACTCCACATTCGCCTGTGAGGGTCCCAGTTGCTTTGGCAAGTCTTGTACTGGGTCCTACTGGCAGCCTGACCAGGGGAATGCTCTCCTGCTCCACTGAAAGGGTCAGCTTTGAACAGCTGATGCCAGGGGAGAACCCAAACCAGCTTTAGCTTGGATCCAGCTGGAAGTCACAGGCTCTAGCAAAATTTAACTTCTTTATTTCTGCAGCATAAAACATCAGAAGGAACATTTATAAAATAAATGAAAATAGGCCGCCTCTTAATTGAATTAAATATTAATATGGATAATGCAATCAATGCTGTATTGATTGCATTAGCCACAATAATGTTTAATTCAATTAAGTCCACAGTGCTGGATCTTTTTCTTCCCCCGTGTTTGTTGTATGCTGTGCAGCAATGTACAGCCCATATGCTCTGCCCAGCTGCGTCCCCCAGGCTTGTTCTAGGAAAGCAGGAGGTGAAGCATGTAGAGGGCAAAAGAGCCAGGCTGCTCTCCAGGTTAGATTCCTTCATGTGCCCTCAGGTTGACTGTAAAAAGTCAAGGTCACCTGGATAGTGGATGTAACCTGGATTCATACCAGCAGCTCTTTGTGGGATGCATAGGTTTTAAAGCCCAGACATAGACAATATTGCTATCAATGTAAATGTTGCCCATGGTCTCCATGTGCTGCGGAGCCTCGGCTCCATGCAGGGTTTCATTCCTGCTCTCAGCAGTCAAGTTCCAGCAGCTACAGGTGACAAAATGGGAAGATTTTTCTACACTAAGCTCTCTTAACAGGCTTCTGAACATGTGCCAGGTTTAAGTTTTAAACTCAGCCAAACCTGAATGATTTTATCTATGGTTGTAGGCAGAAGGTGTTTATTATATTAAAAGTCACAGTTTTGTTTAACTGAAAAATTGGAGGCAGATGTTCTCCCCAACTCAATCCTTTCCCAGAACAGGTTTTCTGGTCTCTGGTTCTTTGCTTGCTGTGTACAAGTTAAATCAGATGTGTTAAAAATATCTGTCAACAATCTGGGATAAGCACTTGTTGGGTGCTTTTTGAGGAGTCATCCAAGACTTTCCATGGCATATTGGCTTCTGGTTTTAGAAAAACTGCTGGACAAAATTGACCTTGACTCAATAACGAGGAATGGAGAAACCACTTAGGCTGCATATGAAACTCCCATGGTCTGTGCAACAGCATAGGTCTGTGGCATGGAAGTGGGGTGTTCCTATCTAGCTCAGGTCTTGTGAGCTACAGACTTGCTGTCCCACACATAGCGTGACACCAGCCTTGGGAGGCTTCTTGAACACATAGCCTACCTTGCATCCTGAGCTAATGTAGAACACAACTCATGCTACTGGCAAGGCAAGCTTTTATCAATCCGTGTTGGATATTGAGGATGCTCTCATCAACGGGCAGAGAAAATAGGAGGAGAAAAGAACCTGGGATTTGTTTTGTCCTTGTTGCATCCTGCATACATGGAACTGTGAAGATAACAAAGGACTGAGAGCTCCAGCACCAAGAGGGAGTTTTTTGGTCAGGTCCAAACTCCTGTTCTGGCAAGCACTGGGGAGTCCCAGATCAATGCTGACAACTTCTGACTGACTCCAGATGGTTAATCATAGAATCATAGAACAGTAAGGTTGGAAGGGAACTCTAGGATCATCTAGTTCCAACTCCCTGCCATAGGCAGGGACACCTCCCACTAGTACAGGTTACTCAAGGCCTTGTCCAACCTGGCCTTGAACATGGTAAATGAAACTGGGCTGTGGCCTCTTCTGATTTAGGAAGAAGGTGGCCATTGGCTGTGACTGCCAATGAGGCTAAATCACAATTTTCTTCTGTGCCCTACAGGTGATAAATCTTTGTACATTTTCTAATATCATGGAGCAAAATACGTCGGAGTGCAACAGGGAGAGAGGCTATAACCAGCCCCTGGGATGAATTGTGTACTTCCACACCTAATTAGTGCACATTAAGGCAAATTTTGGAACTGTCTTCGTGCATTACATGATAATATTCACTTTTCCTGCTCTCAGTCTTTCTTCTTTATCCTCACATCACTGAAAGAAAAGTGTAGAATTCCTGGAACGAATTGGAATGAGGCTGATTTGTGTCTCCAAAGACATAGTCACACACACACACACACACACACCCCTTCTGTTCCTGATTCTCAAAGTGCCCAGGCTGCTCCTGGTATTTCTTTTCATCTTCAAAATTATGATCCTAGATTACATCATCAAAATGATGATCTGTGCTGGTTTGAGGCTAATTAGAATATTTTAA
>VWZE01005161.1:0-65848 GCA_013396675.1 Eubucco bourcierii
CTTACCATTCTATGATTCTATGATTCTATGAACAAGGAAAAACTTGCAAGGGAAGTAATTGTTGGAGGTTGTCTAGGGCACAGTGATCATGAGATGGTAGGGTTTTCAATCCTTGGGGAAACAAGCCGAAGGATTAGTAAAATTACCACCCTGGACTACTGGAGGGCAAACTTTGGCCTGCTGAGGAGGTTGACAAAGTGCCTTGGGAGGTCACCCTGAAGAATATTGGAGTCCAGTAAGGCTGGACATACTTCAAGAGGGAAGTCTTAAAGATACAGGAACAGGTTGTCCTTGTGTGCTGAAAAATAAGTCATCAGGGAAAGAGTCCAGCCTGGCTGAATAAGACCTTAAGAATAAAAGGAGAGTCTGTGGCCTTTGAAGATGGGACAGGTCTTTCATGAGGACTATAAAGATGTAGTGAAAACATACGGGGAGCAAATTAGGAGAGCCAAAGTGCAGCTAGAGTTCAGCCTAGCTACAGCTGTTAAGGATTATAAAAAATGTTTCTATAAATTCATTAACAACAAAAGGAAGACTAGAGGAAATGTCCATTCTTTATTGGATGCAGAGGGAGACACAGTGATTAAAGATGAGGAAAAGGCTGAGGTGCTTAACACCTGCTTTCCCTCAGCCTTTAGCAGTGCCAGGTATCTGTGACAAGACTTCATTACAGCAATTATATTATGTTGGACACTGTGATATCAGTAGGAACTTCAGTTAGAATGCATGGTGCTACAGAGAAATGAGAGACTTGACAGCATTGTTACCTTTCTGCTCTCTGGTTGGCTTAAGAAATAGATTAAAGAGATGCTTTGAACTATCAGAAAGCAACCAGAGATGCTTAGGCAGTGAAATGCTAATAAAATATAAAGGAATGTTAATTTGATTTCTAATAGGCAACACTAGATTAACTTGCTAATGGGAAAAGTGAAGTTGGAAAACCCAGTAAAAGGCAAATAAAAGAGCACCTTTTCAGAGCTGTGCAGAGCAGCATATGCTGTGCTTATGATATACACTACATGTAAACTAGATACTAATAAATTGTTAGTTGAACGTACACTCAGATCTAAATTCTTAACTATTTAAAGATCAGGAACGTCCAGGCTGCAGAGCCCCTGCAGATCTGAAAAGAGATGACAGGAGAACTTTTTCATTTTTACTGAATCTATAATTGATTGCTACAGCCTATGATTAATCAAAAGTAAGGGTTTCAGAGTTTTTTCAAACAATAGATGCTAGTGAGGTGAAATACACCACCATTTCTTCTCTTTGTGCTCTCTTGCATTTCTTTCATCCTAACTTTGACATCTTCATCAACAAAACAGAGACATTTTCATAGAGACATAATTATCAGGCTGAGAGGTACTCTTATATATGGTAAAACCCACCAAGCTTGCAGCCTGGGTTTATTACAACATACAACATACATACTAATTACACTGGTTTATACCTGCTGGGTGGCCATATTTACACAGAAATCCTAGAGATGTAAGTGTACGTTTCCTGGAGGCTACTGCACAGTCTATGACAACCAGCACAGGGTGGATTAGTACAGCTGTACTTTATGACTGTAGGCTCCAACTAGATATTCACCTTCATTGTATTACCATTGCCTAAGACCTGATTACCACACAGCCTCATATAGACTAAAAAACCTTCAGTCATACCATGGTAGCTATAAAATGGTATAGACAATCAATTTTCAATAGTAATTGGATGTTTACAGTTTAGCTGGCCAAATTCAGTGACTTTCAATAAATCAATGCATGGCATCACTAGGTTTATGCAGAAAGCGACAAAGAAACACATGGTCCTAGAACTGAAGACCAAAACAAACTTTCCTAGATCAAAGACTTTGTGTTTACTCTGAGTTCATTTTGTGTCTTGTTGAATAAGCATCCTACGAAGGCTGACAAATTTCATCACGTAATGGAAGCGATGGTGCAAATAAGGATAAAACTGATTGCATCCCTCTGAAGGATAGTAATAAATATTTTTTTAAAAAACCCAAATAACCATACACACACATATTAAAAAAAAACCCAAAGAACTCCAATAAAATAACCAAAACCAAACAAACCCACAAACAAAACAACAACAGAAACCAAAATACAATAAAACAATTGCCTTACCCGCTTGCCATTTTACTGCCAGATTTTCATTTTCCATGGATGCAAAATGCTAAAATGGATGAGACATTAAGTGTCTAAGGCAATACTTTCTTGGTTACCAGCACGTCTATTGCTTTAGCACAGAAACTGGCAAGTGGGACACAGGATACTCAGGGCTTGGAAGCACTTTTATTACATTAACATTGTTAATTAAGGGTTCTGAGTGCCAGTTCTGAACACTTCATATTGCTTTGAATAACTTTTAGGAAAAATCCTTGTATTATTTGCTTTTAATTTGTGCTACTGTTTTCCTTTTACTTTGTAAGGTGCAATATTTTGTACTCAGTAACCGTTTTTTCTTTGAAAAAAAAAAACAAAAAACAAAAAAAACAACCCAAAACCCAAACTTGTGCATGGCATATTGTCTCCTTAAATCTTAAAATCAGTGCTTACTCTTTAATTTCTTATATCCAAAGAGTACTTTAAAATATTTATGTCTCATGCTGCGAAACACATAATAACACCTGCTCAATTTATACTGCTAACCTTTGGATTGTAAGAAAAAAAGTTCTGCCTGTTAGTTTATAAACAAGGTTCATAAAAGTTGATTGTATATTTTGCTGAGGATAAAGTGTCAGAGTCCACAAAGGCTTATTAGGTTTTTGTCACACTCATATGACATTAGTCATAAAACAACTGTGCAGATGGCTTTTGGGTGACATTTGGAGGTTAGGATGGTACAAGAAATAAAGCAAAGATACTTTTTTTCCTCATGAAACTACACATCTTGTGATTAACTAGCTTGCAGGCAGACATCCACACATCTAATTATTGTGCATCCTTCCTATTTAAAGCATCTTTTTTTTTTTTTTTTTTTTCCCCTCTGCTCCNCTGATTAGCTTCAGAATCTCTGTTAGAGAGGGGAAAAAACCCTACTGCTGTTCATTTCCCTTGCCAAAATTTCAATGTCTACATACCTCTCTACCTCATAATGTTTTCTGTGTGCTGCAAGCTGCTAGAAAGGAAACACTGAAATGTTAGCTGAACATTGCTAAGACACAGCACCAGAAAGGGAAACTTATTAATCATTGTCACTAGACTCTGTCGTGTGATTGAAGTGTATCATAATATATCCTAAATGTTCATATGGAGCAGTATGAAGTGTTAAGACAGACTGCCCGATGTCTGCTTTTGAAAGAAGAGGACAAAAATCATCAGTAAAGGATTTATTTCATTTGGGTGTCCCATATCTTTCCAGCATCATCACAACAGGCATGCAACTGGTTCAAGCTACATTTCCTCAAGACCAGTGAGAAACCTGAAGTTGAACTGTTAGAGATGGTATATTCTGGAAAGCCTTGGGAAGAAGCCCCAGCTGACTCCAGAAGAAATTACAGAAGGGAGGTAGGTAACCTGAGGCAGCCAAATCCCAAAATGCAAGGTAAAACTGAAAGAAAACAAATGATCCTATTTTTTGTTTCTTTTAGTGAACAGAAAGAATTCCAGTTCTAGGTTACAGCTGTAAAGATAGGCAGTTAGCAGGTTACACATTTTAGAGAAAGATAGGCACGTGTGTCATAACAATTTAGTGTAATTTGGTGTACACAGAACTCTGCCAGATGTCTAGTTTGTACAGTTAAGAAATTTCCTTTGGGAAGAAGAAACAAAAAACATTGAAACTTCTTAAAGCTTAACAAAGCTGCCTGTCACATCATTGCTTTTCCTGCCCATCTAATGTAGAAATAACTTCCTTTTTAAAGTTAAATAACTTTCTGGTCTTGTACATTTTTTTTCTTACTGGTCTGACCTTTCTCCAGGAACGTTGTCTACCTCCCTTTCCCTCCTTCTTGGACATCAACTTGCCATGCTGTATCTTCCCAGCATTTCTGTTGAGTCCTTAGATGTGTAAGGAAGAATATATTGTTTATCTCTAAATCTACTTAGAGTCATATAACCCTCCTCATTTCAGTATAGCTATTAAAATATACACCGAAGGGAAAGACCAACTACATTTTTTCTTTCTCATCCTTTGTACAAACCCTATAATTTCCTGTTGCTTAAGCTCTAAGGGGAGACCAACAGACTATTGATATCTGATACATGAAGCATGCACACAAATCATTGTTGCAGAAGCACTGACAAAACATACAATAGCCTCTTCCTAAAATGTGGATTTATTTTAACCAAAATTACTCAGCACTCAGTCCAACAAAATTAAATTGGTATGTCAATTGGGAATATACTACTACACAACCAATTAAACTTTAATCTTAAAGAATAATTCTTTCCAGATGAACCAAAATGTGCACACACTCACTCATAATGAGGAGCACACAAAGGTACCCCAAAAACACACACTCATCAAAGAAAGAATTAGAATTCACTTAAGGATATATCCTTAAGAGAAGAAATAAGAAATACACTCCTCAAAGTGTGGTGAGGACTCGATGAGTCTGTTGAAGTATCCTTAGCATACCAGTCTAAGGGGTAGGTTCAGAAGTATTTTTCTGAAGGGTTTTCTGTCAGGTCAGTTGCACCTGGCACAGTCATTTCACATCTCAAAATCTGACAGTTTCTCCCTTCAGTAAACTTCCATCATTATCTCTTTAATTATTTCTAAAACTGTTTCCTGTCCAACCTCTCTAGTTGACATTCTTGATTGTATCATCTCCAAGACCTTCTAGAACAGAAGGCATGGGTATTAAAATTGTATCTTTGATAGATTCAAACAATGTACACCTCATCTCAAAACCTCTACTTTCCCAACATACAAATTCGACATACTCATGTCTCTACTTCCAAGTTCTTCTGCTCCTGTCAGACCCCATTTGGAGTATTGTGTACAGTTATGGAGCCCCAGCACAGGAAGGACATCAAACTGTTGGAGCAGGTCCAGAGGAGACCCAGAAGATGCTCAGAGGACTGGAGCAGCTCTCCTATGAAGACAGACTGAGAGAGTTGGGGCTCTGCAGCGTGGAGAAGAGAAGGCTTCAAGGAGACCTTATAGAAGTCTTCCAGTATCCGAAGCGGGCCTACAGTAAGGCTGTGGAGAGACTATTTACAAGGTCTAGTAATGACAGGATGAGGGGCAATGGATTTAAACTGGCAGAGGGGAAATTTAGACTGGATGTTAGGAAGAAGTTCTTTCCAGTGAGAGTGGTGAGGCACTGGAACAGGTTGCCCAGGGAGGTTGTGGCTGCTCCCTCCCTGGATGTGTTCAAGGCCAGGTTGGACAAGGCCTCGAGTGACCTGTACTAGTGGGAGGTGTCTCTGCCTATGGCAGGGGTTTGGAACTAGATGATCCTTGAGGTCCCTTCTTGAGGTCCCTTACCGTTCTATGATTCTTAATCTTGCCTCATCCCTTTCACCCTTTTTTAAGAGGCTATGTTTCTGAATCACCTTTATCCACAAATTAAACATATTTGCCTTAACTGTACATAGATTGTAAATGTAATTATTTCCCTGCAATGTGATATTTTTCTTTATGTTTCCAAAGCAAAAAAACCAATCTGTACGCATACATTAACAGAAGCAAAAATGAAGTAGTAATTAATTTTTGATGTATCCTGTGGATTTTGGGTTTCAAAATTAAGCGACCCTTACCCACAGAAATGCTGGCTCAAAATCTTTTAAAGTAATTTCAGCATGTTTATTTGTTATAAAGCAATATTTCATTCAGGTAAATTACACTCCAGCTTTCACATGTTATGAATATTAAAAGGGTAGAGCAGCACCACAATGCAGAAAACATTTCCTATACTGATCTCACTATGGAGTAAATCAAAGGAATGACTTCAGTGTAAGACCAGAATGAGAACCAGCACACTGAAATAAATGCTTTGTTTTGAATTTAATTTTTATTTAGCTCAAGTATTTAGTTAAAAAACAGATACCAACAATTTTTAAAATGCTGATATAAAAAGATGTCTCCTAGTCCAGCCATCCAATTTGTAAACAGAAGGTGCTTAGATCAATATTTCAAAAGAAAATGTGCTGAAAGATTCTCTCATAAATTATGGGCCCAGATATTGTAAGGTGAACTAGTAGGGAGACACTAGGCTACTTTTAATCCACTGTTTGAGCAAGTATTAAAGAGCTCAGCTAAATCATTTCACTTTGAATACTAATCTGCTTAATGTCTAACTTGCTCTTTCTCAAGGTAGTATTTATACATCTATCACACCCTGGTGCCAGTTTCCTGAGAAAACTGCCTATACATTTCAGGATGATTTTTCAAACTTGCCTTTTGTCCTTAAGTGAGGCTGATAAGCTGAATATCTTCTCCAGCTTTAGATCCCTAGTAGAACGAAAGGAAGTTTTGTGATTACCTTCAGCATTTTATAACTTGACAAAGGTGTTACAGTGTCCATCACACCTGCATGAACCTCTGAATGAAATATACTTATGCTTGCATATTCTGTAGAACACCAAGATTATATGAATTGCTAGCTGATTAGATTTCAAACTAGTGACATGAGCCACTTGCTTTTTACATGAGACAGAGCTGATCCGTTCATAACATGAGTAATATACAGATCACATAGACTGTAAAACAATCATATATTTGTATTCAGTTTTGCAAACTAATTTTTTAATTGTTACTTTCTTTCAACTGAATCTCTTATCTTTTGGAAAAAAAATGCACTTCACTTATTTAAGACAAAGGCTTTACCAAAGTTTTATTATTGCTAGCTACATAGACCGTGCAAATAGCTAGAGAGGAGAGAACAGTGCAGCCAGTGATCTAATCAGTCTAATGCAAGAATTGGTGTTCCATCTATCTGAGTCTGGAGAAGAATCTGACTCAGTTATGATCCGAAGGCAATTATCATAGTCAGAGGGTTCTGACTTCATAAAAACTACCCCAGTGTTTCAGCCTATGCAAAGAGGTACTTTTAAGGTCTGGATCTGCAGGAGCTTAATTCACTCTAAGCCAAAACTTCTTTAGATCAGTTCTCTCTCTCATGTTTGTAATGGCATTCACTGGAATAAATGCTGTGACTGGGTATATATCACCACTGTATATAACCCCTGTACACATTTAGTATGCAGCGGAAGTCCACAATAAAAGTGGCATATTCTTGACAAGTACTAAGAAAGATACCCAGATTCAGGATTATGACTTGATGCTGTTTAACAGAAGATTCATTGTGCTCTGGACTGTCAAATATATTGGAGTGGCTTTGGGGATTATTACAATATATCATGCAGAGAATCTACATAATAATATCTTTATGTCATAATGTATCACATCAAAAATCCCTGTGCAGTATTTTCAGGATATACTAATGACCTGTCTAAGTGCATCAAGGTTTTATCATATTTTGTTATGTCTGTTACTGACTTTAAAAAATGCTACTGGGGAGTACCTTCAAATATTTTAGGTAAACTAATTTGGCACTATAGATAATTATTAAAAAGAAATAAAGTTGGATTAAAGTCTATCACAGCAATTAGTGCAGTCTGTATAGGCCAACATTGCATATAGGCTGGAATTTTATACAATACTCTATCCAACCTCCTTTATATTTCAATACTTATCAGTCAAATTTCAACAAAATCAGACATCTCAGAACCCTTAGCTTTTGGTACTAGGAAATCTATGCAATGCTCAGTCATGTAATATTGAGGAAAATACTTCAAAATAAATTAACAAGGAAAACAGAGAGGAATAAAACCATATGACTTACAGATAAAATAGAAACCAAGGAGAGCTCAGTAGAGTCTGGAGTCTTTGTACAGGATGTTGCATACATGATTGTTCATCCAAGGACAGAGTAAATGGAGATAGTTTATGATGTTCTGTGGCAAAGTGGTTTTCCTTCAATCCAGTGCATGCAGCTACAAGAATTCTCTGTAAAACCAAAACTTATAATTGCTTAATACTTTTGTTATTATCTTCAAAATTAATGAGATATTAAACTTCTTTAGATCATTTTTAATGTGTTTGTTTCCAAGAAAAATTTACAGTTTTACCTTGATGTACTTAGGTTCATACCCTAAGAGAAAAAAAATAAATTAAATTACCCAAAAGGATTCATCAGATACAGAAATACCTCAAAGAATGTACGGGTTAGCATATGAATGAAGTATAAAGAGAGAACTTGAAAAAAAAAATCATGCAGGAATTGAATTGATTAATTAGGTAAAGGAGACAAATATGAAGATATGTTTCGAAATGAAGTGTAAAGAGAAGTAGGTTTAAATAAAACAAATAAAATTAAGAACCATAGTTTAAAAGAAAATTAATAAATGCTGTATGATCGCTACCTGAATTGTCAAAGATATTATTTCTATTGAATATTCACCAAGTCTATCATAGTATGAACAATAACCCATAGATATTCTAGCAGAACAAGGCAGAAGGTATTGATGGACACATCCACCTTAAGGACTGTAAAAAGAGCAGCAAAACTGGTAAAAACATAGACAAAGTAATAAAAATAAAGAGGAATTATCACTATATGTGCTGGAGGTGAGGTAGAAGTCCTTACACAGCTATAAGAATAATCTGAAGTAGCTAATGAGCATCTGACTATGAATATTTTGGTTGAAAGAACACAGCTGGATTTTCAAAAATGTTGATAAGTAACTGGCCCTGAATTTTTCCTGATTAAAATAATTTTTGGTTTCTGAGCAATAAAACACAGAATAGCAAACTCATTCAATCTGGAAGTGCAAAACCATGAGACAGCATCAAACGAGAACAAGCATACTCTATATAGTATTATTACTATGGTTAGCTAGCACGATGGGTACCTTCAAAACATATACAAGACACTATAAATCCAAATTCTCATTTTTTGAATGTATACATTTCTTTATGAATAGTTTAAAAGCACAGTTTTGTGAAGGGAATGTTTTGTTTGATGAAGTAATTAAATTCATTACATTATGTATCTTTTCTAGCTGACATACATAAAATCACAAGTGCAGGATTAAATTTTAATTTCTTTGCTATAATTCAAATAGCAAGATAAATGTATAATCACTTCTTTATATATTACTGTCTGTACACATTAAATTTCATTTGATACGCTAGGGAGCGGCACATGTGGTTAGCAGCAGAGCATCTGGTAGAACCGGTAAAAGCAGAGTCAAACAGGATAAAATACTCTTGGGTGACTTATTTTATTTACTCATTTGTATTCACTCTGGTTGTTCCAAATATTCAGTATGCTTTCCAGTTACATCCAAGTGGAAGATGTGAGAAAGTAATAATAATTATGCTATCAAAAAGCCTTAAATCCTTTCTTCTAATTCCCCAAGGAAATCACATTGGCTAACAGTTAAACTATGCAATATAGTATGATGCTCTAATTGCAACCTTAGTACCTAGAAATAGATGGGTACGCACCAGAACGAGAGGACACAGTCTCAATCTACGCCAGGGGAAGTTTAGGTTTGAGGTGAGGAGAAAGTTCTTCACTGAGAGAGTCATTGGTTACTGGAATGGGCTGCCCAGGGAGGTGGTGGAGTCACTGTCCCTGGAGGTATTCAAGGCGGGTTTGGACGTGGCACTTGGTGCCATGGTCTAGTCTTGAGGTCTGTGGTAATGGGTTGGACTTGATGATCTTTGAGGTCTCTTCCAACCTTGGTGATACTGTGATAGTGTGATATGATATTAGAATGTAGTTTGCTATGCATGTGTAGGTTTAAAAAGAAATTTTTAAAATAACATGAGAACAGGAAATCCTTTAAAACTCTGTGGGATTGCTCTCTCAGTGTAGAGACAAATTAGACAACTTATAAACTTACAGGAATAAGACAAAAGATTTTTCCAGTCAGTTCAAAACAGGGAGAGTGGAATATGGAAATGTGTGCACACCTCCTGTGTCATGCAATTATATAGGCAGAGAGAGGAGGAGAGCTGAGCAACAGGTTGAGATTGAATTGCAGTTGCCCATTAAGATTTCAGTACATATTTTATTAAGGAAAAATGCAGAGAAGGAATTTTGCTAGTGCTGATTAGACCAATAAAAGACAGTGCATGAAGTGTTCATGAAAACAACAGAAAAAGAATCTGAAAATATGCAGAAGAAATCAAATGGTCAATTAACTTCAGACAAAAGTTGACAAAAGTTGTAAACAAGTGGTTTCACTTAAAGGAGAGCATTACATATAAAAACTACGTAGAAATTAGTGGGTTTTTATTTGATTTCTCTGAAAGTTTTTGTAATTTTTAGTATGTTTCAGCCCATTTATGACAAAAAAACCCAACAAAACAAAACAAAAAAAAAAGAACCTAAAAACAAAACCAAAACCAAAATCAACCAAAACCCAAAAAACCCAAAATAAAAACGGTTATAGAAAAACAGTGAGTAAAGCAGACGTGAGTCTCACTGGAACAATTATTTGACCAAAAGGTACTTGTCAACAGTGCCTTTACAGAATCCAAGACAACTTGGTTCGCATGCATTGATACCCCTACAAAACAGTCACTTATCTCAGCTCATGAATAATGTGACATATCTGACACTTAAAAGCAATATGTGTATGTGGAACACTACATAACACAACCACTGCTTCTTTCTGTGTAACAGACTATAACCATAAATTTCTGTTTTAGTTGTGTATGATCTATCTTTATTCCAAAATGTGATTTACCTCTGTGATCAGATAGTTTCAGTGCTCTCATTCAGCTAGAGAAATTAATGGGAAACCTTAAGAGTTTACACATTTTATCATCATTAAGAAACACTTGCTACTGCAAGGAACCCTCATGGTTCTAACTAGCTCCTACAGGGAAGATCAAGGCTAGTTTAAACAGGGTAGACTGCACAAAAAAAAGAGACAGACAAAGAGTGCAGGTGGGGCCTTGGCCAACTAGGAGAATGCATTTTGGTTTATATCAGGTATGGAGGAAGCTTGCCTAAAAGCATGTAATTTGTGCCTACACCAACTGTTCCTTAGTCATGTGAAAGCCACATAGCCACAGTCAAGATATCGTTGGATTAAGGGTAAAAAACATTCTCAGAGGCAAGATGTATTACCTTAGGTTCAGTCCTGTGCTAATGTAGCCACATGGACCAAATCAGCATGGGTAGAAGAAGCTCACAGTTGCCATCTATGCGCAACTTGGAAAGGTCCCACATTTACTTGCAGTGAAATATGAATTTATGAGAGATTAAATGTGCACATATGGGAGGCTTTAAAAATCCTTTCCACATACCCCATCACAAATTGAAATGCCTCATTCGAACTGCTAAATGAAAGTACTGATGGATAGCCTGTCAGGTCCCTGAAAGCGAAGCACAGGTGCTCAGAAAGCTGCAGGGCTGTACGTGGCTGATATACATAGAGAAGCATACTTGACTCTGCTCTGGGAATAGCAGACTGACAGAATATTCCCCTGAGGTTTGCAGCAGTGAGACGGCTATCCTTGGAGACTGCTGTCTCAGAAACTGTAAAGGATACGGCAGTGCAGCTGTCATGTAACTGGCAGTGGCTTTCTGGGCAGGAGGCATCCCTTGGAACACAGTTCCTGCAATTTATTTTTGTCAGTCAAATTACACTAGAGTGTTGAGTTGCTGGAGTTCATCCCAGGCTGAACAAATATGAATGAAAGGTATGAGCACTTTAGGCACAAAAGATTTTAAAATTATGTGATAGAGTTCTGCAGTTTCTTATGTCCTGCTGTTTCAAGGGACACATCCCAATAAGTCAAGCTAAACACAGTTCTGTATGCATGCACAAGGTAAATCTTAAGACGTGGATCCATAAAAACCAGATTGTTAATGGGCAAGATGCTTAAACCGATTAGTATGAAATACCAAATAAAAAGAGAAGGCCCCAGCCCTAGAAAAGAAATGCCTGTGGACTGGAAGGAAATATCTGCCCCTGCATGTGATTATCTGCAAAAAAAGCTTCTCCTGCAATTTGGTAGTTAAGATAACTTTAGGTTATCCTCTCCTCATAAACTCCTGCAGTAAGAGGAATCTGCGTTATTGTGGTTTTCTCAGGAAAGTTATCTCTACTACCTTGCAAGAACTGAGGATGACACAGAGGGTCTATAACCACAGCTCTTCTAGGAGTGCTCTGATCATAGGATAGTCTCACAGTCTTACTTCTTGTTACTGAAACTATCTCTCTATACAGACAATATTAGATATTCATGAACCTAGAGAGAAATGAAGTAAAAGGAAGAGACAAGTATCTGGGAGGGGGAAACATACTCCAGTCCCCTCTTCAGTATTTCAAAAGTTCATGCCAAGTGGAATAAACTCATTAGCACATATGAAAAGAGGTACCCTGAAAATGCCTTGTATCACTCATCTGAGTAGTAAGCTAAGATTTAAGTTCTTTTAGGCAGAGTGAAAAATTAACATCAGGCCTCATGTTCAAGGTGACTGTTCTCACTTTTCAGTTTGCTTAGACCTGATGATTCATTTTACTTACCCTTCCAGTGCTTTGCATCAGACCCAGAAAGGTTATGTAGATTTTAAAAAGTGTCTTTAGGGGAAGAAAAAATTGGAAACCAGAATTGGTGAAAGTTTGTGCCAGTTAAATTTAAATTTCAGTTTCAACAAGTTTAAATTAAACATCAGTGGTAGCATATACTTGAGGACATGGAAGGTTTCAGCATAGCTGTTCAATTGTTTCAGAAATAATTGATAAGAGGGATGCTTCTCTTTTACACTGGGTACTAAATATAAGCCAGAGAGAAGCTGCTCTTTTTTATTTTTTTCCCCTTGAACCATGGTTTGAAAAGAAAACGGATGAGAAGTTTTGGTCAAAGTTTATCAAGAGCTACACACATAGAGGTTTGCTGGATGTTCTTTGTTTACAAAGTCCAGATGTTTTGTATTTTAAATAATTTATAAGTTCTTCTAGAAAGACAACCAAAAAAACCCTTAAGATAGTAGAATTGTCAGTTGCAGGAAATTGTAAAATAAGACACTGAACAAACACTTTGTAGGGACAATGCCAGAACAAATTAGAGAATGAATGTATCTATCTGCTGGAATGTTTTATGCAACTCAAGGGTCAGGTCCATACAGTTAAAAATATATAGGGCCCAGACTTGCAATTCTGGTTGATGTACTTTCTTATTAATATTTTGTATTGCTTATTGTTCTTCACACTGGTTTTTTTTTTGCCTCATAAAAGCATTATTACCATGGGAGAACTCTAGCCATCAAACATGACTGAATAGAGCGGATTACTGAGGGCTTAAATTTTTAGTCTGGCTTCTTTTCTCCACAATACTTCAACCACTAAATATTCCTGCTTCATGAGCTGTTGTATGTAGAAACATCTGTCTGCATTCAAATGTATTCCATATATCTCTTCTGTCACAGGAAATACTCAGCCTAGAGGTCTGTCTCAAAACTTTTGGGAAGAAATACAAGAGGTAATTTTAAGTAACCAGCAAATATACCACAGCCAGAGATTCATGTCTTAGATAAGGCAACGTTTCAGTTTGAGCTATATGACTAAACCAATAAAAATGTCTTAGCAGGGGTATTGTTAAGAGAGGCAAAGTAAATAAGTTAATCCAATCACATAAATATGATGATTTTTAAAAATAGGTCTGTAATATGCTATGAAGTTTGTCATTATTCTGAATACACAAACTTCATGAATTATGAAGCAAACGTCAACCGTCTCTCACCAGCACTACTTCACAAAGGAAACAGAAAACATTGCTAGCAAGATTTAGCCTGGAGCTACTCAAAGCACAACTCTGCCCATCTCTCCTTTGCTCCCAAGACAGTAAAGCAATATGCTGTGGGTAAATTTAACATCCTTTCTGCTCTTTCCAGATATCCTGCCAGTGAAACTCTCTGCTCTTGACTTTGTTTTAGCCATTAGGTAGGGGATAGTTACTCTTTCTCACAAGTTCAAGTATTAACTTCATATATTAATTTAAGAAGTAATAAGGGAATAAAAGTTTTACCAGACAGCAATTCAAAACTTAAGAGAAACTATGAATTACCAAAACCGATTTGCATTCATGATAGAGGAAGGAGAAAGGAAGAAACTGCCTGTACCTGCTAGGTGTGGATTCTTCCTCACACTAAAGCAAAGCTGAACTTCTGTGGAGGAAATGAGTCACGGTCTCACCATACTCTGCCGAACAAATGGTACAATCTTGGCATTAAGGGGAAATTCTCCCTCCATGTAGTAAATGTTTTCACAGAGTTCGACATCAGACTTTGACACCATGATCACTTTGATGTTTAGTGAATATTAAGTAAGCAACTAGCCTTATTGAACAAATTGAGGTTACTTAACACGCTTAAAATTCAGCACATGCCTTGCTAGGATTACTGACTAATGCTGTGTTTAAGGCAGAGCTTCCCTGGAGAGACATCTGTGCTCTCTAAGGAAATCCAAGAGACATGTGAAGATGAAAAAAAGCATTTGATTTCTTGATTTTACACACCCTTTTCACACTGCAAGATATTTCATGCATTTTCTTGTTTACATTACGGTAAGACCAAACTAAAGACAGTTTGCAAAACTGACAATAGGACAAGTTGGGGGGTTGTTTGTTTCTTTGTTTGTTTTCCAGTATTAGATTTAAAACAAAACAAAACAAAACCCATAACTGTAATGTAATTCTGAGACCCTGAGGGCACCACCAACCTAACAGTCCCTGCCCAGACCCGCCAGAGTTCATGTCACCCTGACCATGGCCCCATGGCGAACGACCCCATGTCAATGCCCCCCAGCAGCATCAGTCCCTGCCCCAGTTATGCTTCAACAAGGTCAGTTTTCAGCTCCCCATATCCACCCTTGCCCTGCCTGGAGGGTCCTCTGAGCCAGGTCCACTCACATGCCCAGGGAAACACCCAAAGCCACCAGTGCTCCTGGATTTCCCAGTAGTCAAAAGCCCACATGTTGCTCACATGCACCACCATCTCAAGCAAAATGTTGGCAGTTTAATATTATCAAAAGTAAAACCTTCAGAGAGGTCTTTGCAATGCTCTGCCACTTCCTCCTCAAATCAGCTATGGTCAGTGCATCTGCACAAGGTTCAAGTACATGGAAAAGTGGGACAATCAGTAAATACCTTCATTTATTTACAAAGGAATCACTTCATGTGCTAATAAAACTGGCAGTTATATAGACAAAACTGCACATATCTCCTACTAATTATGGAACTATCTTTGGTTTCCCTAGGTCACAGTCCTGGAATCAAGACCTTTCCAGAGAAGACAGTCTTAGATTCATCCCTAAATGACCAGAAACTTCTACAAATGAGTGAATGTCCATGACTTTTAGACAGTCCAGGATTGAGGTGTTTATTGCATTTATGCTACAATTTAATATCTGCTGTTTCTCTGGAAGGTTTCGTTCTGCTCATTTCAATCAGGATACAGGTCCATATATTAAAGCCAAATAAGGAAGTCCATCTTCTCTCCCATATTACCAGGAGACACAGAGCCAAGACACTCCAGACTTACCCTTTCCCACTCACCCTACAACTGCTCAAGTGAGACCTATACCTTATCTGAGGTTTGCAGATGGCCCCTTTAGGTGTCAGTCTGGCCCTGTGAAGAGTAATTGCAAGAGCTGGAGGAGTACAGCAGAATAATTACAGCAAGATATGAAGGAGAGGGATATTAATAATTCATGAGATATACTTAAATTGCCAGATTATAATTATATCTTTATCAGGTCTTTATTTAAGCTCCCAGTGTAGCCGAGCAAGACAGCATGCTAACATTTCCTGCTGTGGTGTACTATGGGCAAGCTTTTGCAGAATGTAATTCCTCTGTTAACTGTCAAAATTGCTTTAATTTCTAATCAGCATTTTAGAAATAGTATACAGATGCATATTAAGTGAAAGAACTAAAATGCAAATCTCTGATATTTTTACTATTTGTTATAATAGCATTGATTACATTTTTATCTAACATTATAGTGAATATGATTTTTTTAAAAAGGGAACAACATATTTAAAAGTGAACTGCAAGGTAATTTTTCAAAAGAGATTGCTAGGTTTTATATAAATTTCTGAATCATTAATTCAGTAATAATACTGTCTGTGAAACCAACTATTTTTGTATCCTTTGAAGCAAGATTCTTTTACATTAGTTTTTTTAGTTACTATTAGTAACTGTCGGATCCTAAAATCAGGATTTACTTCTCAAACCAACCCCATTAGTTGACCTCACAGGTGGTACATATAATCCCTCCCACACTCTTGTTTTTTTACATTTTCCAACTAATACAAACCATTGTAATGGTGTATGATGTACAGAAAATTATGATTGAATTATATAACTTTTAAATGAAGAACTAGAGTTTCATTTATGCAAAACCCACCTTTGTTCAATAGTCTGGCACCACATCCTTTTCCAAATCACCTGTATTAACATTGCCTCAAGTGTATTGCTACAATTATACTTTTTAAATAAGTAAAAGTCTTAAACTGAGGTGCTAAAGAAAGTAATATATTATAGGTAGGACTAAAACCTTGTAACACTAAGGATTGTGAGGCTTTAAGACAGATTTCCTGGGCAGGCACTGAGCTTCACTTGAGATCCTTTCAGGACATTGTCCAAACTCCTGTCAAGAATTACATATGTATTCTTGATCCTGCCTTAAGGCAGAAGGCTGGACCAGATAATACGCTGAAGTACCTTCCAGTCATACTTTTTGCTATGATTCTATGTTATAATGCTTGTGACTGGTAATTTATTGTTTGAGATTCTTTTGTTCCAGTTTTACCAGTTAAAACTTATTCAGATCTGAAGAGAGGATAAAATATTCTCCTCCAGCTTAGTCCAACTTTCTCAGGGTTGGTTTAATAATTTACATTTTCATTTATTTCCCTGCCAACAGCATCAACAGAAACAGATTTCTTACAGGGGATACAGAAATCTCGGGGAAGTAAGAAGTTTCGTAAGAATTTTTTCCATGCTTGCTTAAATCAGCTCTTTCTGGTCCTTTTCACCCACCTCTTATTTCCTCTTTCTCCTCTTCTAGAAAACACATAACTATCCACACCTCCATGGATAACACTTGTCTTTTTCACAGGTAACACTACTTCATAGCATCTGAGACTAGTTTGCATTCTTCACTCCTCTATGCTTGCTGCTGCCAGGTCTAGATACTTGGTGGGTTCTTTAAGGATATATCATGACTTGAACAGTGAAGACTCACAATCCAAGAGGTGTTTTGTGTTTCTGAGTTTCTTTTTTTTCCTGAAAATATAACAGGGGTAAATTAAAAGAAAAGGAATATGACAGGAAGGGGAGTTAAGTACTTCAAATATGGAACAAGCTAACCAGTTTTTACAGCACCAGACACTGGAAGCAAATAAACTGAGATAGGGTATTGAAAAGGTCAAAACAAGTAAAGCTGGAGTATAATGTAAAACCTAGAGTTCCTTCATAGGAATCTGGTAGCTTTCTCACTTGACAAAATTGAGCTCTTGAAGGATCCAAGAGCTACCTGTTTCCGAGCTGTCTCAGCAATTGAGGCCAGTGTTCAGTCCTGCTAGTCAGGAGATAAAGCAGACAGCACTACCCAAAGCAGCAAAACTTTACTACCCACATGATCCTGTTTTATTACCTCAAATGCCTTAAAAAGTCCCCAATTACTGATCTGTCTAGTCTTGACTAATTTTTTTGGATGGAAATATGCTTACTCTTGCATGCTTAGATATCTGGGCTTACATGGTCTAACTTCCAAACTGTCAAAACAGCACTTTCAGTCTCTCTGTTCCTGACTCTTTAAAAAAGAAAATGAGAGGTTTGGGGTTGGTCCCTTGCCTTTTTGTCCTCTTCCAGTAGTCTGCTCCCTGATTCTGTCAGCTAAGCAGTCCAGCTGTAAGCTTTTGCAATACTAATCACTACCCACACATTAACCAAAGAACAACATCCTTGCTCCCACCCCTTCCCTGAAATAACAGGCTAAGGGAAAACATTGCAGACAACTAGGCCTTTTTTTTTTTTTTTTCCTTTCTTCTGTTTTTTTGCAAGAGTAGGCTTTCTTGTGAGCTTTCCATCATTATGTGGGTTTGGCTGGCTCAGAGAAACCATGCAAAGAGAAGTGCCTCTCTCGCAGTTTTCGGTCCATTGTAGGAGACAACTGAAATAAAAGAAGGAAAACATGAAATTGTAACTATTTTTTCCAACATCCAAATGCAAGTTCAAAATCTTGAACTGCACTTTAACGTTATTAGAATTGCTTTTAATTGAATCATAAACTACAGACAGGACAATTAAAGGAAGGTGACAGGGAATTGCTAACACATAGTTTAAAATAATTACCAGTATTTCTGTCTGAACAGTTTTTCCAGTCGAACAGGACCTTTGTTTTTATACACACACACACACACACACACACACACACACATATATATATACACACACATACAAATTACATGTATTATGATCATATATTATTATTTGTGGTTGACCATAAAAAAGAACAAGACCTGCCCAGTCAGTCTGGTGTTAACCCTTCATCTCAGTCCTTTGCAGTTATGTGCCTTGGCCTCTCTCCTAATGGAAAATGACTAACCATGGTCACAGATTCACAAGTTGCATTGGGTTGGAAAGGACCCCCAAAGGTCTTCTTGTCCAACTCTCCTGCAGTGAGAGCAGGAACATTTCCAACCAGATCAGGCTGCCTGGGGCCACATCAATTCTGATCTTAAATGCTTGCAGGCATGCCACCTCAACCACATTTCTGCGAAACCTGATCAAAGGATCTCTATTCAAAGTCTTCCACATAGATATATCCAGGTATCAAGGTCTCCCCTGCATCCAGGCCATCACACATCTTGAGACTGGACTTATATCCATCAGTACATTTAATTTGTTCCTGGGGAACACCAGAAAATGACAGGATTCTAATGATTTACAGGCAGATGATACCTTTTATGAAGTGAATTCATTCTGACACTGGCTTTGGTATCCAGGTAACTCGTTGAGATAATAAGACCTCCAGGAATTTTATTATAAAGGTTAATTGTTAGAACTACATGCTGGAGCATGTAACACAGAAACTTTCATTTTATCTGTTATACTGAAGTTGCACTGGAGTGATAAGCTCCAACTTTGAATTCTCATTTATAATCACTGAAGAGTATTATAAACTGAAGAGTATTATAATTACTCTGACCTTGATGCGTTCTCTGTATGTTAGGCAGTATTTAAGCAAGAAACAGGAAAAATTCTTCCCACTCCGACTATACAAATATTTAGAAGAACTACAAACAGTTAGAAGGTATAAACCAACAAAACCCAGAAAAGCAAACCATCATGTTTCACAGGTAAACATTTTACTTTTTGAGTAATTACTTCAAACACAAATGCTTCCACATCTGCTCCTGTGAAATTTTCCATAGTAGTAAACAGGTAAGTGAAAAGAAAATTACTTTGTTCTATATGTTACTGTATAAAGAACTATAAAAAAAAAATATATTTTGAAAGTGACTTCTAAGCTCAGTGATCAAGAAACATTACCTCAGTGGTAAGTATTAAATCCAGCTTCTAATAAATAATGTTTGCCACTGTTTACTTTGTTCAGTAATAAATTTTCAGAACTACTTTAATTAATACATTCTTTTTTTTTTTTTTTTCCCCCATCAGTATGTGCCCTGTGTAGAGTACTCTTTGTAACAGTATTAAAGATCAGGAGTTAAGAAAAAAAAATTAAAAAGAAGAGAGAACTAGTGTTCTGACTACAACATCTATAGTTACCAAATAACAAAAATAAGCTTGCTTCTAAAGCAAAAATTACTCCTAGACCATTTGAAAGTTGGAGTTCAAACAAGGTCATGTACGACACTGTTTCAATCAAAACTCAATGAAATCTTAATTTATAATGTAAACAGTTATCTTTTCTCTACATTTGGAATAGCAATATCAATTCTCAAAATTTTGGTGTTAGTTAAACATTATCTTTTTTTAAAGCACATGGAAACGTGAGAAAAATTATTTTTAAGTATTATTTAACATTTCTATTTCTCACAGATACAGAGAAAACTGTGGAAAATGTCATACAAGTATGGTAAGGCCCGAAGAGACGAGGCAAAAAAGGCAGACTGGATAGATTTATTTTAAAAGTGGTAACAAATATGCTTGCAATCACCGTAATTCCCATAAAATGGCAACATTTTGCTTTTTTCCAGTACCATGGAAGTGTAATTTTGCTGATTATGTTCAGATGTTATTAAACAATTTTAAACCTTTCTGATGAAATCATCTTTAAGCCATAGGTGACAAGATTTTGGAATAAAAAGTGGTAATCTGGTGAGTGTCTTGCTAATTTATAGTACAGCTCAGGTCTCTAATGTTTAATATTGATGTATTCACACTTTACACTTACAAAACATGTTAGTTGTTTCAGTCTTGACCAAAATACTGTAGATGGCACTGCAGAGCACATGAACAATTTTTAGAGGTGAACACAGTCCTTTATTGTTCACATTTCTGCACAGTAGGTATAGGTATAAATAAAAAAACCTTTCTAAAATCTCAGGATCTTTTAAAGGATTGTTTCATAGTGTGGTTAATTAGATCAAATTATGTGATATTTACTGTGAAACACAACAGAACAAAAGCTTTTTAAAACCAAAGATGCTCTCCTCTCTTTAACCTCAGCCGTGGGTCACTGTGCTTCTCTAAGTTATACAGTCCTCCCCACTCAACCTTTGTAAATTTATTTTCAAAGACCCTGTCCAACTCAAACTATTCTGATTCTAAACCAAACAGTGAAATCAAACTATTGCTTTTTGCAACATATAAATGCTTAGATCATAGAAATGGTAATGTTGGAAGGGACCTCAAGGATCATCTAGTTCCAACCCCCTGCCATAGGCAGGGACACCTCCCACTCGTACAGGTTACTCAAGGCCTCGTCCAACCTGGCCTTGAACACCTCCAGGGAGGGAGCAGCCACAACCTCCCTGGGTAATCTGTTCCAGTGCCTCACCACCCTCACTGGAAAGAACTTCCTCCTAACATCTAGTCTAAATCTCCCCTCTGCCAGTTTAAACCCATTGCCCCTTGTCCTGTCATTGCAAGACCTTGTCAATAGTCCCTCCCCAGCCTTCCTGTAGGCCCCCTTCAGATACTGGAAGGCTACTATCAGGTCTCCTGGAAGCCTTCTCTTCTCCAGGCTGCAGAGCCCCAACTCTCTCAGTCTGTCCTCATAGGAGAGCTGCTCCAGCCCTCTGATCATCTTTGTGGCCCTCCTTTAGACCTGCTCCAACACTTCCATGTCCTTCCTGTGCTGGGGACTCCAGAACTGCACACCGCACTCCATGGGCTAGTACTTTTCCTGGCAGTTTTTTTTTGTTTGGGGTTTTGTTTGTTTGGTTTTTTTGGGGGGGAGGGGCTGTTTTTTGGTTGGTTGGTTGTTTTGGGTTTGGTTTTTTTTAATATGATTTATTGATATTTTCAAAGTATGATGTGAACAAAATTCACAACAGTGGATGACTCAATAAGTACATTTCAATTCACTCCTCTATGTGCTAGGCTATCATCCCTCCCCTCCTACATTAATTGACATTCATTTAGTATTTTACAGTCATTTCTGGGGACAAAATGCTCAGGTCCTGCTGTGCTATCTAACAGACATAGAAACCCTTTTATTTTCATTTTTTACTTCAACATCCAACAGTTATGTCAAACAAAAAAAAAGAAGAAATGAAAGTACAACTTATTAAAACACTGTTAGTAAGATATTGAGAAGACATACTGCTAAAGACATTCATTCAATGTAGCAGAAGAAAAGGAAGCTAAACAACTAAGAAGAAAGGGATGAAGAAAATATCAAGATAATTCTAACAGAAGCATTTTTGAAGGGGAACCCTTTGTATGAAAAGAGGCAAAAATGAAAACTGCAGTGTATGATGTATGAACTGAGAAAGGACCCCAGATGAGCCTTAATGAAGATACCTAGACACTGGAAGAAGCTGAAAGTTGATGCAACTATACATAGTAAATGTGGAAACGATTGGGGTGTACAAGTTATGAAGAAAAGCAAACCTGAAGTCAAAGAAGTCCATATTCCATGCCTCTGGTGATGTGACTCAAGGTGATAGAGACCAAGGGAAAGAGGCATTAGGAATTAAGCTTTAGCCCTGCTGATCATAAACCAGACCGATAATTCCATCTCCACTTTTCAATGCTACATACAAGAACTTTAGTAGGAATAAATAGCACTGACTTCAAACAAACAAACAACAAATAACCCCCCCAACACCAACAAACAGACAAACAACCCCCCAGGGTACATAATACAGCACAGAATCCTGCAGAAAAGACATTTTTAATTTTTCAATGACCCTCTCAATCAGAAATTGTACCATCACAGCACTGGTTTGTCTAGAAATATGAAAATAGCTTTCCGTTGTCTGAAGTACAAAATATCATTCTATGCAAAAGCAACAGGCACCATGTGGCAGACATTATGGAAAACGATAGTATAGCATATTTCCCAAAATAAAACCACATGTAATAACCATGTGTGAGTTAAATCAGAACTACAGCTTTACATAAAGGTAATTATTCTTCCCCTTTCCCCACTATTGTTTCATATTATAGCACTTCACAAAATATTGGAATGAATGTCTACATAGTAGTTTTGGCATTATAATTACTCAAACATCTATTAGATGTTGCAAAAGATGTCAAAAAAGATGTCATGATTAGTCCATACAGCCATCGGTTTAGTAAGAAAATTGCACAGACATGAAAGAGAGGCAACGTGACACAGAAACAGGGAAACAAAAGGCCCGGAAAGATTGATGTGAACATATCTGAATTAAAAGGAAAATAAACCCCTGGAAAGGCCTCCAACTGATTTATATATAATTTCACACAATCAGTTATAAAATAAAAGTATTTAAATTCTTTTTGATCTTTCATCTAGGAAGCTAGGTACTGTGCCAAAGAAAAAGATCCCTTTTTTGTTCTGCTAATAGCTCAATACATCCATCTCCCAGTGGAAATGAGAGGTTTTTATAAAAGAGAAATACTGCAAAGATGGATGGGCTCCTCTTAACTGAATAGGTGCCACAGATTGTTCCAAGAAACTGTGAATGGTTGTATTTCTTCACACATAGAAAGACAATAGATGTTTTACAGGTGACTTCTTTTAGAGTAAAAGGAAATAAAATGAGAACAAGGAAAGTGGAAAACCTTTAATTCATTGAATCTTTCTATAGTTGCCTCCATCTTCAGTAACCTCACAGCAAGATCATTTCGCACTACTAGACAGGGAGATTCTTTGTACTTAAAAGCATAGTGACTTCTTTCCAAAGTCAAGAAAAGCTGACTGGCACTAAACATCTCCATACATCTACATGCTCCACACAAGCAGGACATTAACAACCATTTCAAGTCCTGCTACTTACATGGAAAAGTTTAAGTGGTAGGCACAGATACAGAGGAACAATAGGAGTAACAGCATGGATTTCAGCCAAAAGCAGTTTAGTAGTTACCAAAAGCTTGTCCAAAGAACACAATGGTTCCTGTTGTGGGATTGCTGAATAGTGACCACAAGTATTTTAGTTCAAACATCAGTTGTGGTCATGCATAGAGTGCTCTGACAGAGTTCAAGGAAGCATTTACAAACCAAAAGTTAAGCATACACTCATTGACCTTCCTGGAGAAGACCAGAGTGTTTGCTGTCTCACGTGCTTCAGCCCACGATGAAATCAAGCACTGAACAGAAGCCTGCACTCAGTATGCCCTTTCTCCAGCAACAGTTTCTGCTTGCACAAGGAATGAAATAAAGAATATTTCTCAAAGTGGATGCCAGAAGACCTCTACTTTAGAGTCAAAATATCATAGCAAAGTCCTTACACAACACATTTTCTAAAACACCAACACTATGTTAAATGATTACCTGGTCAGTTTATACAAGTTTTCCAGTCATTAACATCTAAAAACATTTAGCTTAGAATCTGCTTACTCAGTTTCACTAACCCTGTTTAGAAAAGCTCTGCATGACATAGTGTAGATTTTGCAAGGTTGTAATGGGAACTGAAAGTATTTGATAGGAAAAATGAGCACCACAAAAAAACCCCCAAAAACACCAAAACAAGAAAAAACCGAACCCAACCCAACCCAGAACGCTATAGTACAGACAGCAATTATATTGTCCACTTTTCGCTCTTGGAGTTTCACTGATATTGTGCAATAGTCACATTTTCATTCATGAAGTAATCAGCTCCCTCTTTAGAAAATATATTTTCTATAACAGCGCTTTCAACAAAAACGTGGTTTTAAATAATAGTTACTTGCTGGCAGTGTAGTATGTTACTGTTAAAGAGTTTTGTTGAATGTTTCTTGATATATTTAAAGGAAATTTAAACAATAAATAAACAGTAAATGTTGTGGGGAAAGGTTTTCCTGGTCAGACCTTTAAACATTGCCTGGGAACATTTCTGAAGTGGTATTAACGACCACAAATAAGTCTCAGGCCATAGAATCATAGAATGGTAAGGTTGGAAGGGACCTCAAGGATCATCTAGTTCCAACCCCCTGCCATAGGCAGGGACACCTCCCACTAGTACAGGTTACTCAAGACCTCATCCAATCTGGCCTTGGACATCTCCAGGGAGGGAGCAGCCACAACCTCCCTGGGCAACATGTGTCAGTGCCTCACCACCCTCACTGGAAAGAACTTCCTCCTAACATCTAGTCTAAATCTCCTCTCTACCAGTTTAAACCCATTGCCCCTTGTCCTGTTATTGCAGGACCTTGTAAATAATCCCTGCACAGCCTTCCTGTAGGCCCCCTTCAGATACTGAAAGGCTACTATCAGGTCTCCTGGAAGCTTTCTCTTCTCTGGGCTGAAGAGCCCCAACTCTCTCAGCCTGTCCTCATAGGAGAGCTGCTCCAGCCCTCTGATCATCTTTGTGGCCCTCCTCTGGACCCGCTCCAACACTTCCATGTCCTTCCTGTGCTGAGGGTTCCAGAACTGCACACAGTACTCCAGGTGGGGTCTGACGAGAGCAGAGTAAAGGGGCAGAATCACCTCCCTTGCCCTGCTGGCCACGCTTCTCTTGATGCAGCCTAGGACTCGGTTGGCTGTCTGGGCTGCATGTGCACACTGCAGGCTCATGTTGAGCTTTTCATCAACCCAGACTCCAAGGTCCTTTTCCTCAGGGCTGCTCTCCAGCCATTCACCACACAGTCTGTATTTGTGCTTGGATTTGTGCCTACCCAGGTGCAGGACCTTGCACTTGACCTTGTTGAATTTCATGAGGTTGGCCTGGGCCCACCTCTCCAGCCTGTCCAGGTCCCTCTGGATGGCATCCCTGCCCTCTAGCGAGTCGACTGTGCCACACAGCTTGGTGTCATCTGCAAACTTGCTGAGGGTGCACTGATTCCTCTGTCCATGTCACTGACAAAGATGTTAAATAGCACTGGTCCCAGCACTGACCCCTGAGGGACACCACTTGTCACTGGTCTCCAGGTGGACATTGTGCCGTTGATCACCACTCTCTGGGTGCGACCATCCAGCCAATTCCTTATCCAGCGAGTGGTCCACCCATCAAGTCCATGTTTTTCCAGTTTGGTGACCAGGATGTCATGTGGGACAGAGACTCCATTGTTATGGAGTTACTGTTCTCCATTACAGAAAGAATATTCAAATCTAGGAATAAATTTGTGACCTAATATGAACCTCCTTCATTGATCCAAATATCAAAATCAATGCAGAGTGATGAGGATAGTCCATCAGAAATGCAAAGGGTTTTCATCTGTTACAAAGGTCAGTGCAGCTGGCTCACAGCTAATGAACCACAAGCAAATCTGCTGGCATACCAGCGCCAGGCTGTACTTCATGGCAAGCAGAAGGGATCTGCTGCTTGGTCCTGAGATACAGCCGAAGTAAGATAGCAAAAAGTGCTGAGGATATTATAAGATTTTTCTGGAGTTCAGCCACATACCCACATCCTTCCAGCATCCTTGAGAGACTTCTGTTGTCACTTGCAGATGGAAAAATTATTAAAGATCCTTGTTTCTTAATGCTTCAAGGTATTTCATAGATGCTTTGTAAATGTTTCCACATGTGGCTCGTGGGGTCAGGAAAGTTGTCTACTTCTGTGACAGAATAAAATATCTTTTGTAAAGGAGAAATCAGAGTTGCCCATAAGAACTCAGATACCAGAAGCAGTAAGGAATTGTCTTTGCGATGAAAAAGCTTGTTGAAAAATATTTTAAAACTGCCAAATCTGATATGAGTAATTGCTAAGGTACATAAGAAGAGATACTTAAAACAGCTTTATAAACAGATTAATTCCCCCTCAGTGGTTGGCTAAGTTCTTAAATATATTTTTCACTATGTTTTTTCAATATATTTTCAGTTAGATTTTTCTTTTTTACAGTGTGTTCTCAGATTAGAGAAGAATAATAATAAACATTTTTTCTTAAGCTGGGCCATAGTCGTTATATATTAAACATGTCACTGACTTAAAAAGCATTTGTAAACATTTCAGTTCAATCCTCCTTTTCTTCTGATAAAACTTACTGTAAAACTTCTGATAAAATGTACTGTGTCCAGTTCTGGGACCCTCAATTTAAGAAGGACATTGAGGTGCTTGAACATGTCCAGAGACGGGTAACGAGGCTGGTGAGAGGCCTTGAGCACAAGCCCTATGAGGAAGGGCTGAGGGAGCTGGGATTGTTTAGCTTGGAGAAGAGGAGGGTCAGGGGGGACCTTATTGCTGTCAACAACTACCTGAAGGGTGGTTGTGGCCAGGGGGAGGTTACTTTCTTCTCTCAGGCAATCAGCACCAGAACAAGAGGACACAGTCTCAAGCTACGCCAGGGGAAGTTTAGACTCGAGGTGAGGAGAAAGTTCTTCACTGAGAGAGTCATTGGCTACTGGAATGGGCTGCCCAGGGAGGTGGTGGAGTCACCGCCCTGGAGGTGTTCAAGGTGGGTTTGGATGTGGCACTTGGTGCCATGGTCCAGTCTTGAGGACTATGGTAATGGCTTGGACTTGATGATCTTTGAGGTCTCTTCCAACCTTGGTGATACTGTGATACTCTGACCTCAAAGATCATCTAGTTCCAACCCCCTGCCATAGGCAGGGACACCTCCCACTAGTACAGGTCACTCAAGGCCTTGTCCAACCTGGCCTTGAACACCTCCAGGGAGGGAGCAGCCACAACCTCCCTGGGCAACTTGTTCCAGTGCCCACCACCCTCACTGTAAAGAACTTCTTCCTAACATCCAGTCTAAATTTCCCCTCTGCCAGTTTAAACCCATTGTCCCTTGCCCTGTCATTGCAAGACCTTGTAAATAACCCCTCCCCAGCCTTCCTGTAAGCCTCCTTCAGATACTGGAAGGCTACTCTAAGGTTTCCTGAAAGCCTCCTTTTCTCCAGGCTGAAGAACCCCAAATCTCATTTATTTAACGCTCTTCATCACGGAGGAGCCCCTGATAACTGTTAAACCAAACAATGACTACCCTTATGATGAGATTAAACACAATATATGGTGAACTTTATCTAGAATTTTCCATGACATATCATATGGTTACAAATTTTACAGACAAACTAGAAGTTTTGATGATAGTTTGAGGAGAGGCAAAAGCATTCTGGTAATGGAAGCATTAATGAGATTTGGTTTACATTCCAGAGGGAGATGACAGTAAGGTATTATTGACATCTGAAGATCTGTAGGATTGTAATGTGGTAGCTATGCTTTATAGGTTAAGTATTTATGCAAGTGTCAGTGACTGAGATACTGCATAAACAAAATGAGGTTTTCTTTGCTTCTATTATCAAAGCTGCCTAAGCCACACCCATGTATTGACTTTTAATTACATGAACATTAATATTGGTGTTAACCACTGTGAATTGTCCTGATTGCTATGTTTAGTCATTGCTATAAATAAATCACAACTGGTAAACAAACCAATGGCTTATTAGGATGTTTTTCTTCCTTCATAAACAAAGGATATGCTGGCAATACTTAGCCTCAGATAAAAATTTACTTGCTATAACTGAAGATTTACAAAACTTGACAATATTCCAAGTTATTCTAGAACCATGATAGGATTCTATAAACTAATGCCATTATAATACAATATTTTGTAGTACCTTGATGCTCTTCCATTCTGCTTGCATTTCTCCTTTTCTGAATTCATAGTTGTCTTCTTCCTGAGTGAACACAAAATAATTCTGATTCCTCAGTCTTTTTGTTGATTGTTTAGTCTTTCATCATTTAATTGCACTTACAACATCATTTCATAATCCCTTCAAGACTATATGATTTAATTTATAAACTCCTACACAAAATATATTACCACAAACCACAGGCATTACAATTTTATCCGATATTGAAACCATGTTGAGTAACAATTCTCTGTGAGTAATTCAGCTGATTACCTGGAGAGCCCACAATAAAAACTAGAAATATTTTCCTCCAAGAGCTTGAGACTTATTTTTTCCTGCTTTGTTCCATGTCTTTTTAAACTGTTAGTAATGGTAAATAATAATTTTTAAATCCCTCAAGTGTGTCTCTAAAACAAATTGTGTGCAGACAGAATTCAAACCCCCAATACACATACTAAATGAATGCATTACTACAGTATTAAGCACAAGCATTTAACCTGTTAAGTCTCTTGGGGTTCTGGTGATATGTTCTAGGATTCAATATAAAAAGGATGACATTTGTGTCCAAAAGTATATTTTAAAATAAATAAATTAATAAATAAATAAAATAATAAATCAGATGTCATTATAAGATAATCAAAACAGAAGCTTTCATTGAGACCACTGCAGCACCTTAATCTTCAGCCCAAGTAATCCTTGCTTCCTATATGGGAAGGACAAAGACAACCAGGAGAGTAATGTGGTGAATATGATCATCATGCAGTAATTTTTAGTGGACATGATTGCTAGTGCTTTCAAAAGCCTCTCTGAAACCTTAAAACAATATTTTTTTTTGTCATACTGATAAACACAATGAACAGCAGAGCTGAAAGATGCAGAACACATACAAGTGGAGGTAGAAGAGATTTCAGATCAGGTAAAGAATTCCAAGAGTGGTAGGAATTACTTTTTGGCTACATTGCTGGAAAAATTAGATCTCATGTTAAAAAAATTGGTTTCTCAAGCTTATCAAAGGCATTGCGTAGTCAGAGTAAAACAAGAATCAAAAGCATGGCAGCCACAGGGTTTGAGTCCATCCTACTGTTGCCATTCCCTTGCTTTAAATGTCAGCTTCCTGCAGAGGTTGTCTACACACTGAAATAATTTCTGTTGGCAATTCTGCTGAGTTTTTACCCTTGAGAGGAACAGCTGAACAGTTCAGAAAAGGCAACAGAACCTTGGCACACAGCTCAGTAATTGTGTCCTGTGCAAGTCACCAAAGGTTTGATAAGAGTGCACTGAGTGGCTTTGTGCCAGGTTATAAATATACTTCAGAATCATTTAAAGCCATTCAGAATCCACACTAAATTTTACAAGGGTGGATAGCAGAGCAACCCTTATTATTACAATATTTTCTCCTTGTCACAAAGTGTTTAAGACAGAATATTCATATTCTTGCCTCTCAAAACCATTAGAATAGTATTATCCAGAAGTGGATAAAATTACTTTTTCCCACATATGTTGCTACCTAAACTAAAATATCTATCATTAATCACTACTACCTTTCTTCTGACATTAATTAAAAAAATCATGAGAGGAAAGTACAGAGAAAGGAATATTAATTTCAAGAAAAAATGCTAATTTCAGATAGAAATGCTGTTAAGGAGAAAAGTAGAAGAGTTCTTGGATCCATTAAGCATTTGACATGTTAATCACTGAAATTCTAAAGGTAATTGCCACATAAAATTGAAGTGCTGAACAATTTCTACCCCCAAAAAAAAAAAAAAAAAAAAAAAAGTGAAGTAAGCAGACAGGAAGAGTGTACATTACTCTGTCAGTCAAGACAGAATACCAACATAAGTGAAGGTGTTGATGTATACTTGTTAAAATAAAAGAAAAATTTCCATGTGAAAATAGGATAAAAATACAAAGAATACCTACAAAAATACTCCAGTGGTCACCTTGTTTTCAAAACAATGACAGAAATACCTAAGATAGTCTTGCTTTTGTGAAATAATGTTGATGCTAATAACTTTTTTTAAAAAATTAAGACTTGATTTTCAGCTTATGCCAATTTCACACACTCTTACGTTTACTTGTTTACCTTTTCAAACTATATTCGCTTCCCAAACTCTTTTTATTCCTTATATCTGTAGCCTGTTTCCACTATGATATAACTCCCAGTCACTTGCACAACATCCTCGTCAACATTTGGAGCCCTTTCTCTTTGCGATGTCTTTGCCAGAGGACATGCTTGAACTCTCATAATATTTATTAACAAGCCACCAGTATGTCTTTCTTTCATCTTAAAGATATGGAACATATCAACATCTTCCCAGAAAGTCCTGGGTTTCGCCATAACAAGCCCAAGTGAAATGACAAAGATTGCCTGTAACTAATCTCCAATGAGACCTAATCATTTTTTCTTAAAGAATACATTTGGGGGTTTTGTGTTGACTTTCGTCCCTCACCCTCCCCAAGCCAAATACAAAAAAGAGACCTACTTGTAGAGATCCCAACGTAGAAATCAAAGATAAATGACTTGGAATTTAAAATTTAGGTTAGACATCAGGAAGGGATTTTTAACAGTGAACACCACTGAATAAAAGAATAAATTACCTAGAGAGTTCTTGCAATCTAATGACTTCATTGAGTAGGTGAGATTAACCATGATTGTGGGAACAGAGAAGATGAAAACTCTTTGTAAATGATTTACTGGAAGAAACACCCAGATTGTTTTCACGCTAAAAAAGTTGAAGCTGTGATTCAGTCAAGATCACTAAATATAATATGTTTTACAGAAAATTTAAAACTAAGTGAGCTCACATAGCTCATATTTTCTTCATGGATTTTTTTCACCACCTTCTCACATCTCTTATTAGCAGAAAGAAATAATTAACATTCTGAACGAAATAATTAATATTCTGTTGGAATGCTATGTATGAAAGAAAACAAAAAATACAGTAACAGAAGCAGCAGAAAGAAGATATCCATAGACAAATAATGTTTCATAGCATTTAGACTAACTACCATGGAAGATATTTTCTGAGTGTGTCCATGGCTCAATGTTTAGTAAACTGAAAAAAACAAGATTCAAAATGTTGTATTTTAAATTCTCTGTATCACAAAATCACTGTACTTTTTTTTTTTCTTTTTAAAATTTATTTTAAGAGTAGTCACAAAGTAGTACGTGGAACTCTAACCAACAGTATATTATTATTCTCATAACATAACTTCATAAGACGTTTTACCATAGAGCAAAAGCTATCCACTTGTTCAATGTCTTGAACTTGAATTACTGTTCATATTTCAGTATTTGTCTGCATGTTAATGGCTAATTAAACACATTTGAATTCTATCAGTTTCTTCCACACCTTATCACTGCACTCTGCATTTTTGTGTATTACCTCTTTACTTAAATTTGATTAAAAGCTAATAGAAGATGGCAAATGTATGCCTTTCTTTGCATTTGTGCAGCATACAATACAATCCAGCTGAAATCATGATGTGCTTTTACTTGTCACTACATGAACATGAGGAGGATGTTCAAAAGGTTTAATACATAATGCTCAGATTGGAAGATCAGTTTCTGTCCTTGTTACTTTAACCAAAATTTCCTCTTCACTTCTGAGGTCAGAATGAGGAAGATACATGAGGAGGATGTTCAAAAGGTTTAATACATAATGCTCAGATTGGAAGATCAGTTTCTGTCCTTGTTACTTTAACCAAAATTTCCTCTTCACTTCTGAGGTCAGAATGAGGAAGATACATGAGGAGGATGTTCAAAAGGTTTAATACATAATGCTCAGATTGGAAGATCAGTTTCTGTCCTTGTTACTTTAACCAAAATTTCCTCTTCACTTCTGAGGTCAGAATGAGGAAGATTTTAGATACAGCCAGGCTTTAAAACTAAGATGACCTACAATCTCTTAGAAAACGTTTTGGCTCAATATATGCCTTTCTAGAGTAAAACGCAGACAAAAAATCAGATAATTTTATGGATCCATAGCCAGAGATATCTCTGTTGGCTCCACATCACAAAAAAATCAGTTGTGTTGTTTCTTCCAAAGTCAATGTTAATGTATACGTACAGAAAAGAAACCAAGCTTTGGGTTTGCTCTTTTAAAATGAGAATAATATACAAACAATTCACTGTTTCTGGTGAATCTCTTCACCTCTGTAGAGATACCCACAATCATAAATGCAATTATTGGTTAGTAAAACCAATAAATCCTTGTATCTCATTGGAAGACTGGATTTCAAGAGACATGAGAAATACAGGAAGGCTGCCCAGAATTTTAATCCTTCGAAGGAAATTTGCTAATACTCTGTTGATCTCTGAGCAATTTGGTTACACAAATGTTAATAGCTGACATTTTTATTCTCCATTCATTCCATCAATGAAACAGTGTCTCTGTTCTCAAGAGTGTTGATAAAGTGTTCCTTCTGAAGTAATGCACAAAAAGGTTATTATCAGTAGCAGCTAAATTTGGTATTCCAGTGCAAGTATAATAATTATTATGCTCCAGAGGGGACAAATGCAAAAGGTTATCCTTGTTTTCTTCCCTTATCAGACCGTTTTAGGGAGTATTATCTATAATCATCAGGGTAGGGCAACATTGGTTAATCCTTTTCCTCTTTCCAAATTGAGCCTAATCAGTCCAGTCCAGTTGATGTCATACAAGACTAAAAGATAAAATCAGCAATACCAAAAATATTATTTTGCTAACTCTAGTTAACTCTCAGTGGAACTAACCTCTGCATATTTAGTAGTTTTCCCTTGAGAAACATAACATTTTTACTGTTAGTAGAAAATGACAATGCTCTATTAACCCCTTAGAGTGTTTACAAGTTGAAAACCAACAACAATTGCTCCTGTAAAAAAGCAATATCTGATATCCTGGTAAATGTAACACACATATAATTAATCACAAGCCAATGTCATTTAAAAGAACTTGCAGTGTATAAACTTGGTCCTCCTATCTCATATGACCTTGTGGTTACCTGAGGGACACTTTACCATAACAAAAAAGTTTTGCTTTTCATACCCAGCTAAGACTAATGTTGTTCTTTCCATCTTTCTGTTGGTTCTTAAACTGTACCTTCAAAGGCCACTCTTTCCTATCTTTTTTATCAGGAGGTGACTGGAATGCTGGGTATCAAACAGTATATTAGATCACAGTGTATTTTTCTGTGATTGTTTCTTTGGTTTTTCCTGCTGGTATTCAACTATGTCCTGCATTTTGGCTGGTACCTTTCAAGAAGGTTGGTTAGATCTGCATACCCTTCCTGTATTTTTTGACTCTAACTGAAAGAACGTGACTGTTTACTCAGCAGATCTGTAAGGAACTGTCTAACAAATGATATCCAGGTTTTTTTTTTTCTAGGCCAGCAGTTTTCAAATTTGATTAAAATGTTTTATTTCCCCAGGGGTCTGTTGATAATAAGATGAAGAACATCTGTGCTTTTTTTTTTTTTTTTCCTTTCCCCTTCAGAAAATCCTTTGAGTATATGTGAAAAAACAAGATCCTCTATTAGTGACCAAGTACTCCAAATTTCCTTTACCACTGAATGTTTTCAATAGTAATCTGATTTTGAAGTTGAAAATAACCTTGGAAATTTAGGTTAGGATATTTGGAGCATTTATAGGGTACTTAATAAACATTAAAGTAAAGTAGGTTGCTGTCATTCTCTATCATTCTCTTAGAACATTACAATTCCATATTATTAAGAACCTACACTAAACTATTCATATAACTTCCAATTTTGAAGAGATACATTGCATGGGGTAAAGTTCTGCTGAATAGTCTTCTTTTTCTCAATTTTTTATTTGATTTTTGGGCCATTAGAGTCATAGAATGGTCTGGGCCAGAAGGGACCTCTAGAGCTCACCTTGTCTGGCCCCTCTGTAGTCAACAGGGACATCCCCACTAGACTAGGTCACCCAGGGCCCCCTCAAGCCTCACCTCGAATGTCTCCATTAAAGGAGCCTACATCACCTCCTTGGCAACCAGTTCCAGTGCTCCACCACCCCCATAGTAAAGACTTTGTTCCTAATATTCAATCTAAATCTGCTCTTCTCAAGTTTGAACCCATTACCCCTCATCCTGTCACAGCAGGTCTTTGTAAACAGCTTCTCTCCATCCTTCTTGTAGCCCCCTTCAGGTACTGGAAGGCTGCTATTAGATCCCCCTGGAGCCTCCTCTTCTCCAGGCTGAACAACTCCAGCTCCCTCAGCCTGTCCTCTCAGCAGAGCTGCTTCAATCCTCTGACCATTTTCACAGTCCTCCTCTGGACCTGCTCCATCAAAGCCATGTCCTTCCTGTAATGAGGGCTCCAGAACTGGACACAGTACTCCAGGTAAGGTCTCACCAGAGCAAAGTGGCAGAATCCTCTCTCTGGATCTGAGTGCCACACTTCTCTTAATACAGCCCAGGATGTGTTTTGCCTTCTGGGCTGCAAGCGCACACTGTCTGCTCATGTCTAGCTTCTTGTCCAACAGCGCTCCCAAGTCACTTTCCACCAGACTGCTCTCTAACCTCCAGCCCGTACTGATAGTGAGGATTGTTCCATCCCAAGTGCAGGACTCTGCACTTGCTCTTGTTGTGCTCTATCCCAACTAAACTCCAGAATAAGCTGAAAAAAACCTGACCTTAAACTGTTAAAATAATCAGGAGATTAGTTTATATAGGACAACATTTAGACTAGACTTCCACTACTCCAGCTGTGTTCATTTCAGAGGATTTCCTTTTTGATAACACATGAAATTAGAGATCCCTTTGCTACAGTACAACCTTGAAGAAGTGACATTTCTGAGAATCACAAGACTGTCTTCCCATAAGGTGCCAGGAACACCAATACTAACCAGTTTCTGTAGGTTCTAAAAGCAACGCTGGAGGTTATTTGGCTGTTGTAACACCTTGTACAAAGTGTGTAGCAGATACCACAATGTATACTGAGATTATCATGCCTGTATGAAATATGGTACTGAGATATAAGATCCCAAACATCTGCTAAAGGCAAAGCAGGCTAAATTCATGTTTTCTGAGAAGAAGTGACCAGAAAAAGAAACTACAGTCATAGCTAAAAATAATACTTATATCGATGTGAAGTTAATATCCCAATTCATTGCTTTAGTTTTCTTTGTGACTTGTGGTCTTATTCGGTGCATTTCAACAACCTCCTGCATTGAGCATCAGTCTCTGAAGCACAAAAACAAAGTATGGAACATGAATATAGAACATAAGCCTGAATATCAGAGACCTCTGCTCTTTAGACCCAATTTTAGACCCCATGATCAAGTAACTTGGAGGATTGCAGTAATCTTTGTTCAATATTCTCTGCAAATTAAAACTCTAAGTTTGCTTCCAAAGCAAGGAAATGTTTCAGCAAGAAGAAGAAAAAAAAAAAAAAAAAAAAAAAAAAAAAAAAAAAAAAAAAAAAAAAAAAAAAAAAAAGGGTTTATATATGTGGGTTGTTAGCATTTTAAAGCAGTAATGGAAAGTAGTTTCCCTATGGGAATAAAGACGGTCAACGAATGATTTTGGCAACTCTCTGTGTTCGTAAGAAACATCCATGATGCAATTCACAACCCATGAACTTCAGAAAAAGACACAATATATCCCTAAATATAATGATCCTGAAGATGAAAATCCTGAAGATTTGGCTGGAGAGCAGCCCTGAGGAAAAGGACCTTGGAGTCTGGGTTGATGAAAAGCTCAACATGAGCCTGCAGTGTGCACATGCAGCCCAGACAGCCAACCGAGTCCTAGGTTGCATCAAGAGAAGCGTGGCCANGGAAGGCTGGGGAAGGATTATTTACAAGGTCCTGCAATGACAGGACAAGGGGCAATGGGTTTAAACTGGCAGAGAGGAGATTTAGACTAGATGTTAGGAGGAAGTTCTTTACAGTGAGGGTGGTGAGGCACTGGAACAGGTTGCCCAGGGAGGTTGTGGCTGCTCCCTCCCTGGAGGTGTTCAAGGCCAGATTGGATGAGGCCTTGAGTAACCTGTACTAGTGGGAGGTGTCCCTGCCTATGGCAGGGGGTTGGAACTAGATGATCCTTGAGGTCACTTCCAACCTTACCATTCTATGATTCTATGATTCTGTGATTCTATGAACAATTCATTAGGGAATGGTATGGAAACTAAGGAAGGATAATATAGCTGAGCTTTGGGTATTAAACAGATATGCCAAATAAGTTTGAGTTAACTTATTTGAGTATTAAATAAGTATAAAGCATATTTGGTGTCCTTGAAAAACACCTAAGTGGTAAACCAGAAGAGGGAGATCTTTGAAGACATAGGAGAGTTGAAAAATACATGGTTGTTCAGATTAACGAGAATCTAGTTCAGATGGAATTACTTTACGGAGTTGGAAAACAGGATTGGTAGTCCCACAGACAAAAAGAAGTTTAAGACACAAGATTTGTATTTCTAGTGTGTTTCTGCATATGCAGAGGTAGCGACAGTGCTCAGGGTTTTTTTCAGCCTATAAAGCTAAAGGGGCACAAGGACTGGACAGTTGGATCTCATCACAACAATCTGAGAAGTGTCTAGCAGAGAACTCACCCACATCTCCAACTTGGATAAGTATCCTCTCTCACCTTACTTGGTCAGTGAGGTCAGTCACAATAGGGAAAAAAAAATCCTATTGTCCTGCTGTTAATTTGTACAAGAAATATAATGGTTGATACACACTAAGAGAACAGGAAAAAAAACTGCTCCACAACCAAAGCGGAACTTCTGTGATTTAGATCCTTACCAAAATAGTTACCAAATGTCTCTGGTTTTCAGTGTGATCAAGCAGTCGAGCACAAGAATTGCTTTTCATCTTTAGTGAAAAGCTGTTCCCTAAGAAATCTGGAAGTTAGTATGTTTGGTTACAATGGACTTAGGGAAATTACTTGTTTCCCTTGCTGTAGTGTAGTATACTGGGGCTTTGCTGCATGGGTACAAATAATCACATAGGAGCCCAGCTTCTATTAACACACTGAGCTGAACTGCAGTGACCTACATTCAAGACAATACTTCTGACTTCTGCAGAATGTATTAATCCAGATTTTAGCTGTTCTGCCTGAACTATACATGCACTACTCAATACAGTAAGAACAGGACTGGACATACAATGTGGGATTTCCCAAATAGCTACCTCTATAGTCACAGATCTAAATAAAAATAAATTTGAACATAACCTTCCCTTTCTACATGCCATATTATGATTGGTTCTGAAACATATAGATCTTAATAGACACAAGAACTGAATTCCATTTACTCCTGCCTTAGATTACATTCTTGTCTGAAAATTGCACCACTAATCAATTAAGCATTTGAGCTAGTTCTGTACTCCAGAGCAATTATTCTAGTCTTTTACATATATAGACTTAGTACAGTACATAACAAGCACAGTTTTCTGCAGCTTTCTGTCAAATTGTTGCTGATGTGGGGTGCAATAATTTATGGATGCGAAACACACTTATTTTCTTGACAAACTGAGCCTAAATAATAAAACTGTATGTGTCATTTTATTCCCCCTTTAGCCAAAAGTTTCTTGGGTTTTTTATTGGTTTGGGTAGTTTTTTGTTTGTTTTTTTAAGTATGCTGAAAGAAGCAGTTATTAAGAACTATAATTAAATCAACTGGACTAAATGATCTTTAAGGTGATTTCCAGCTTAAACATTTCTGTGAGAAATTATGTCTCTAAATGGAATTAACTAAGTATATTTTCTCTTGGTTTCAATACTACCAAGTTATTTTCAAAAGTATAGTCTTCAAGCCTAGGGCTTCCACATATGGCTTCATATGTGGAAGATTCACCAGGTTCACCAGATTACCACAGTAAACTGGAAAGATCAATAAATGATATTGCATAGACAACATTAACATCTAAAGCCAATAGTTTGAAGATATACAAGTACTGAAGGCTAATTCCTGAAAAATCTTAGCTGCATGTACTAATTCAGCCTTATGCATAGATAGACTTTGATATTTGAGATGTCTTCAGAAACAAGATGATGGGCAATCACTTCTCCAAGAGGTAAATAAGGTGGTAGTGAAAAGATACGTAAGTAGCTAAGCATAAAACCTGACTTGGCACCGGACCAGTTGTTTTACAGATTCAGCTACCCACAGTTACAACTCCCAGCTGCTTGTCATTACTTACTTCCTACAGGTCTGTGGGTTTTCAGTTTTGTTCTTGTGGTCAGGTAGTCAAAAAATGCTGACCTTTCTACAAGTACTTACTGTCGAAATCGGGTTTATTAACTCAAATTGTTCAATATATTAATGCTTTGTGAACATAACTAATTTTGATTATCTAGATTCCAAGACAGAACACAGATGGGAAGCACTGCATGTCTGATCTAAACAACTGGTTGTGTGGAGCAGCTGGGAGGACCTACTTTTCAAAGCACTTTTTCTGTAGATGATGCACTTAATGTAGATGGTGTTCCTACAAAGAACAGTGCTGTCAATGTTATAGCAGCTGGTCTCCCTTCTAGGGTGGGTATAGCATTCGAACGACCAGGAAAAGATGCCTACACCTAAGCTTGTTATTCCAAGCCCCTGTGTTAGTGGAGAAAAAAAAACCCACCACTTTCTGCTACACAGAAATCCCTTGTCTTAATGTAGATATATAACGTGGGTCAAATTAATCTATATTTATACCTTTGTATTGTTAAAGAGAATGGCAGGACATATGAGAACAGATGCGGATATATGCATTGGAGGTATCTAAAGCTAAGGAGACTCACCCTAACCTGTGTGTAAGTGCCATCAAAAAGTAGATTTGCAGCACTTTCCTAAGATTTGTCATATGTAAAACAATAATTCAGCTCACTTGGATTTTTTTTTTAATTTTTTTTTTTTTAAATACAGTTCCTGTATAGTGTAAAATTCATCAGGAGTTCTGGGAATGAAGACCTGAACCTCAAATCTGAGACCACACTGAGGCACCATTCAATTTGCTAGTATAGAAGTAGTCTAGGAGCTTTCTTCTTGCCAGGTAAATATCCTAAACTGCTAGCTGCTTTAGGATTTCTCACTTGCCTCTGAATGAAAGCTTGTATTCCTGTAGACTGTGCAAACTATCTTAATGAAGACAGAAAGCAAACACTCTGATAAAGAATATATTTTTGCTTTATGACAGTTTGCCCAGTCATACAGGAGCTACTATACAATTACAGGTATGGTGGAACACTGGAACTGGTTGCCCAGGGAGGGGGTGGAGATCTCATCCCTGAAAACATTCAAGGTCAGGTTTGATGGAGCTCTGAGCAATCTGATTGAATTGGAGATGTCGCTGCTGACTGTAGGGGTGTCAGACAAGATCTTTAAATAAATGTCCCATCTAACCCAGTGTCTTCTATGATTCAATGCTGTACAATGAATGAATACAGTTTCTCTAAAACTCCAAACCTCATTTTATCAGTGGGATACTTCTGTAGTCTTCTGGACTACTCAGTACCTGAAAAAAAAGGTAGAATTTAGCTTTTTCCTTTTTTAGTTCTATCAGTTGATTTACAATTCCTATTGCCCAACATGCTAACACTTGTCAATTCCCACCACATGAGAGTAGGGCACTGAGCTCCCTACAGTGAAGCTCGCTCAGTATAATTTGAGAACTTTGAAGTGTTAAGCATCACGAGAACCACATTTCTTTCTGAACCTGGTTTCAAGAGCTAAAATGAGGTTTATGGATTCCCCTCTGAAGGCTAAGAGACCAAGAAGCAAGACAAATGCCACACACTGTCTCCAAGTGTATCTTTATTGATTTCTCATGAAGAGCGAGGATGAATCTACCCTCTGAATCCTAGGTTCACTGATTTTTCGCAGGCAGGCTTTGAAGGACTCAATTTCAGGCATATTAGATGCTTAAAAGGTTATCAGGCATCTAACTATTTTCAAAACTATCTGCCAAATTCTAAAAGAAAAATGACATAAAGAGACACTGCTGAATATCCTGCTAAAAGGATATTGAGGTGCCTTCATTTATCTCAGATCAGTTATTACTTCCTCTAAACCATTCTTTAAAGTGGGTTTCATATATTTCCATAATTGTATCCAGAAAATTTCCACACCCTGTGTTACATGGTTTGGTCACTGCTCAATTTCAAAAAGGCAGAGGTACCACAACATCAGCATCGAAAATTCCCCAGGTGAGTTATATACCCAAATAGGTCAGAAGCATAGAATTACAGATTAGAATTTTTCTAATTCCATAGTGACACATTCTGACACTACCAGTCACTTCAAAATATCTTAAATTTCAAATAGCCCCATTCAGCTGTGCTCAAGAGTTCACACCTACTCAGTAAAGCAATGATGACATTTAGACCTTTAAATCTGAAAACAAAGATGATGAAATTCTGCCTCAAATACTCCAGCAGAAAATGTTTTAATCTTACTTCAAAAGTAACTATTAGTGAGGCCACTAATACAGAAATGTCTCTCAAAATAAAATAACATTCAAGTCCATCAATCTGAAAAAACCCACAGATGTTCGATCAGTGCCATGAGATTTTGAACAAGAAAAGGGACTGTGAATAGTTACTACTCTAATCCAAATCTGCACTATAAGTTTTATACATTGTATTTAATTGAGAACTGGTATTAAAACCATGAAAGTCATAAAAATAAAAATGCCTGGAAAACAAGCTCAAAAATCAGTCTTTGCTTTGGGTTTGTGACTGCCAAGTGTAGTGTGAATGACTTGGCCAGTTTTTCAACTTCTTCCCAGCTGTGCAACACCCTTAGACTTCTAAATTAGACCCTTTTTGGCAAATCAATAACCATTTACATTTGGAAAACAGTAGTCATCATCAAAAGAGGCCAGGTTGTGGGAAAATAATTACACTTAATGTGGAAGAGAACAAGAAACCAAATTATTGAAAGAAAGACCCATTAATGAATCCATTTTCCACAGTTTTGCAGATGAGAGGAAAAACAATTTGGCTCAACCTAATATTGTAATAACCATTTGTATCATGAAACAGACAGAAACTTAGTTCTTCTATCCTAGCACAGGATTTGACACTATTCTTTAAAAATAAGGACAAACAGTGCAGGTCTCTAGTCACTGGAAACAGTGAAAGTATTTGGCTTCACGGTTGTCTCCAGAGCCTGAAAAGATCCCTTTTGAATTACTATCAAATGGGAGCAGTAAATGTTTACTGATTTCCAGCTATGGTATAATATTTCTCTCCCAAGTTTTTTTTCTGCCCAAAATGTTGAATTCTCTAGCACTAATACAGTCTTTAAAAAAAAATTTGGATTTCATTTTGGTTTGTTTTTTTTTTTTTTAACTAACATTTCAAGGTTGTAAAATGTGGTGTCAACACCTAGGAAAGTCACCAAAATAATACTCAACCATTACAGAGGGTTCTTTTTTCTTTTGTAAATGTACACACAGCTTTTCATGTCCCCATGTCAAACAAGAAATCAATGGAAGCATATTCTAAGAGGCTGAATTTTGTTGATTACCTACAGAAAAGAAGTTCTGAATAAGTAACAGAAGTGACTTTAATCTCTGAAGTCTAATTCTAGATATAATGACAGGTCTGTGTTTTCATCTTGAACCTCTAAGTGAGTTTACATGGGCAAAACTGTCACAATCATGCTGATGGCTAGTAATTATAGGGTTGTTAGGATTTCTTTGTCTCTTTCTTCTAGCATGAAAATGAAAGAAAAATTAAAATGGTTTTCTGGAGGGTGGAGTTTTATATTCCAGGCTTCCTACTTTTTACATATGTCATCTGGCAGGCAACAAATAGTAATATTTGGTATGTTCCAGAATAACTGGTGTACAACAATGAAAAGAAAACTGGGTTGACCTATTTTCTTTTCTCATAGAATGTCCTCCAGCTCTATTTTGAGTATGAAAAACTACACAATATGTTAAAAACTACACAGTAAGTATCTTCAAAAGCAACACTGATTGGGAAGTAAATTGAAGAAAGCCTTGCAACAGTTTAGAATTACATGTCTTCCCTTGGATGATTTACAAAACAAAATCCCCAAGGAAAAAGTATTTACATAAAGTAATTACAGAAAAAAAAATGTATGGGATTTTCATATTCCCTTTTCCATGAGATCTGCATGGTGAACTTCCATATGTCATTTTACTAATGTCTTGTAGGAAACAAAAACATCTAATGAGGTAGTCAAATTCCACGGTCAGGACATTTGGTTTATCCACGTTTAATGAACATAATGTACGAAGCAGTATGATTTTATTAATTTGCTATGTAGAGGAAAACTCCTTAGCTTGGTGACAACTTCTTAAGTAGAGCAGAATATCCAAAAATATAAGCCCTATGATTTCATAAGATATTCAGGGCAATTATAAAGGGCACAGAAGATGTTTTCACATCCCTGTGAGCCAACATATGTTGTCATTTCCAGCTGTAATTGTTTAATGTGAAAAACAATAGCTTTCAGTTAACACAGACTTATACAAGATGGCAAAATTATTTCCACTCATCACCCCTGTAATATATGCGTATGAGTGGGAATGGTTATGAGCAGATTATCTACTCTTTTAAAATCCATTTAATATAGAATGTAACTACTGACTGAGTTTTCAGTTCACAGAGGAACTGAAGACTCTTTGAATTTAAAACAAAACAAGATGAAAACACAACAGAGCACCCAAATCCTGGCATCTCATCCAATTACTCTGAATTTTGCAAACCAATTTGAGTGACAACAAAAATTCGTAAATCAAGCTCTTCTAAACAGAAAATATTCAAGACACATTTAAAGCTTTTAACAAAAGCCTTACAAAGTTCTTTCCATTTCAAATACCCAGAAGAATTCTCTCAAAAGTGCTTCTCTGGTAGACCGAAATATAATTCTCTAAAATTTAATTTCTCTCTTACAATACTTTCCTGTTCTCCTGCCATTCCACATATAGATAATGCATTGCCATGACTTATCCACTTTCTACATTGATATATGCAGATCAGTAGTGACATCTATAATCACTACACTAGTCTGAAACTAGCAAATATAATGTCATTTGCTTTGTTATATGGATAGACTATACCTCCCTAATTTATCTTGATCCCTGAGCTGTTGAAGTTGCACCAGACTTAAGCCTGTCTCGCTAGGCATTTCCATGCAGTGTATTCCAGCTACAGCTTTTCCTGTTCATTTTTTCTGTCTGCTTTTGCCATATAGAAATATTGCAGCCAGAGGAAACTGACACTGGTGAAGAACCACTCTGCTTAGACCACCATTTAAGATCTTGCTCTCAACTAAGTTTAGTGGCCTTATGGCTTATTTTTATTTCCCATGCAGTGTAGTGAAAAAGCAAGTTTTATTTTTGCCCTAACTGCATAGCGTAGGGAAATACTCCGTATTAACTGGATACGTGAGCAATCTAATCCAAGCAATTGTAAGCTGAAGTTTTCACAGTCTACATGAAAAGGGCCAAGGATGTCACCCGCAAGCAGCCCCCAGAGGAACAAGAAACAACGGCCAAGGACACAGGCTACAGCAGCCTGCAGAAGAGCTACAATAACCTGGATTAAAGCAAAACAAGGGCCAAGTAGGAAGATGAAAAATGAAACAAGGGGTTTTCTGAACAGATAGTGATGAACCAACCATCTAGTTCCCTCACAGCTCACGTCTTAACATTTTACACCAATTAGAGAATTCCACAGTAGTTTGCATCTGGGCAATTTGAGCCAGCTCTTTGGGGCAACAGTTTGTCCCTTAATGATTTGGACCAATTGCTTTGTAATGGGCTGGCCTGAGCAGTCTGTTAGAAGGGTATATAAATGCATGTTCATATTCAATAAATTGGCATGGGCATTGCTTGGATCATATTGATCTGTGTGTGGCTCTGTCCAGAATCTCCCATCGAGAAGCTGTCCCGGGAAAAAGAGTTGCTATTGCATAGGTTAAGTTTCACCAGAAACATCTGCATATTTCTGCGCATATGACTTTTTAACCGCCTCACACGTGGAGTACAAAACCTGTAACAGCCAAGCAAATTCTCCTAGCAGGAGATCTCAGTCTCTAAGGATGTCAATCAAGAATCTTTCATGAGATGCATCACATTCTCATGCATTACATTATTTTCTGCTGACAGTCTATATGTCAGCAATCTTCTGTAACTGTATAGCTGAAGCTGTTATTTATTATATACAGTGAAAAAGCCAAGTTGGAAAATACATTTGGATACATCTAGCTTAAACATGGCATGCCAGAAGCAGAGGACAGTCTCCAGTATTTTTACCTAGCAGAAGATGCTGCATCACTGTTTTTCAGTAGTACTTTCACACTAGGAATTACCAACAATTACTTATCAACAAAACAAATGTTGTGGCACTGTTTATGCCAACACAACGCAATTTAAACATCCAATCTATTTTCAGCACAAAGCATGCTGATGAAATTAAACAGGAACTATCAGAAATACAATGGACTTGAATAGAGTGAGAGAGACTTAATTTGAGTATCTAGTTCTTCAAGTTTCAAACAAGGAAAGATCTGAAATATATTGCTGAAGAATAGCTACACAGTCCAGTTTTGGCAGTGTAATGTTGTCATCAAAATATTATCAGAGAAATTGCTGAAATTATTCCAAGGCCTTGAACAGAAAATGAAAATTTGTTATTCTTTTCCCAAAGTGATTTTACGTCACTGATAATCATAGAATCACATACAACGAAATGAAACATCAGGGTAAGCTTAAGCCAAGTGGCAGAATCACACACAGAATATAGATTCTTAGCATTTTGATAATCTCCATTCATCACAAATACTCTAGTGCTGATGACACAAATTATGCAGAGAGAGACTACATGAAGAAAAAAATTCTACCTTATGCAGATGAGCTGTAGTAACTCTCTTTTGTCGAGGAGTTCTTGATCCTTCTTCCCTAAGAACTCATAAGTCCACCTGCACATATTGTCTGAGTGACATTTCTTACTCACTGGCCTTCTCAGTACTTTTGAATCTGCCTTAGGGAATGACAAAACCAGAAAATGTTCCCTTTTTTGGAGAGTTGACTTCCTTATAGATAACAGATGCCCGTGGTACAGCACTTGTATTTAGTACTGTAACACATTGGTACTGCATTGCAGAAGCCACTTCAGTGATGTCAAAAATGCCTCCTTTTGCATTCAGCAAATATCTCTGAGACTGATTCCAGAATTTGTCCTAGCCAGAATATAGAGAAAGGATTGAATATCCAGTTCTAGGAAGTAAAGCATCTATTTCTGTTGCTAACATTTTATTCAAATTTAGATGCTGCAAAAGATAGGTCTTTCCTTGTATAGCTAACTTTTATATGATAACTTGAATGATTTTTCCAGCAGATTCATCTAATTTGAAGTTCATGACTGAAACACCTATGTATGTAGGTTTCTTGCTCTAGGTTGCCTCTATACTGACTACATGCAACAGTGATGTGCAGAGAGAACCCTAAATCGCTACCCAGATCTTAACAGGCCAAACTGAGCTCTAGAAGTGCAGCTACCTGTCTATCTACAGGAAGCGTAGGGCAGCCAGGCTGTCCAAACTATTGTTTGCACTGTGTACGGTTCATGGGGCTATAACATTGTGAACTGGGAACTTCTGCACCCTAAGCTTTAGGAAAGGAAAGGTGAAGACTGAGAAGACTACCCAAAACCATTTTTGTCAACTGAGGTCCTCATCTCTTGAGGACTTTTGCAAACCAACAGGTATGCATTTTTTTCCTGCTTGTCTTCAGTTGTCTTCTAACAAAGTCACAGAATGATAGGAATTGGAAGGGACTACTGGAGATCATCTAGTCAAATCCTTTTGCTAATGCAGGTACACCTATAGCAGATTGCATAGGAACATATCCGGGCAGGGTTTGAAAGTCTCCAGAGAAGGAGGCTCCGCATTTTTCCTGGGTACCTTGTTCAAGTGCTCAGCACCCTCAAAGTAAAAAAGCCTATACAAAGACTATCCTTCAGGGCTTATACAGAGAGGTAACATCTATAATTTTATAGAATTAGAACCCTTGAGCTCTGAAAAATAAATTGGATGTTTAAGCTAAGGCTGTAGATTCATGACATGGAAACAACAGTACTAATTCAAGGTGCTTCCTACCCCCGGAAGATTTTTGACTCTACATCATAGCACAAATTTTTGTAGGAATCTTTCATGAAGTCAATAAACAGAGCTGAAACAAATGGATGGTAGCAACAGAGACTGTGTTTGCACCCTAACTATACTTCCTTAGTTTCATTCCACAGAACACCCTAGGCCACCCTCCAAGTAGTGAAAGATAATAGTAGAAAAACTTACTTGTTCTTAAGGTTAGAGTAAGACTTGCCAAAATTTTAAAGTAAGTAAAATTTGTGACACCTCAATTAGCTGCCATTATCATTTCTAAGAAACAATAGAAAACATTGATTTAATTGATTTGTCAGAGACTCACAGTCTTACCACCACAACAGACAACGCAAATCCTGAGTACTATTCTGATTCTATTAAGTAGCAGTGCCAAGAAATGAATCAAAAAAGGAAGCAAGTTGCTTATGCCAGTAGGTGAGAACTGTGATTTTACAGACCTCACAGTTACTTCTCCTAGTCAACAAAAACAAAAAAGTAAAGAAAGAAGTTGTTCCAGCATAACTAGTTTATAATCACACCAATGAGAAAGAAATTGAGGTTTGTTTAAATAATAATATATTAAATTGCAGTCAGATTTAAATTTAAAAAAAATAATATAAATTGCCCTTTGTTCTGTATGTATTCTGTAGGCCCTTGGGGTAATAGATAATATTTGTACACCATCTTCCAAGAACAATGTGATAGTGTCCTGGAAACTTCAAAAGAAATATAACAAAAAATCTGCCTTGATCTCCCTGGTCGACACCTCTGATACAGTGATTACAGAGAGCTGTGAGCTAGAATTGCACCTACTGACTCCGATGTACAGATTAATTTAAAGAGAGTATAAGGGAAATTGTTCATACTCACAGTGATTCAAAAGAACTTTTTTTTTTAGGAATTTAGTGGGTTTTTTTTAAGCAAACCTCTTCTGATAATGTCTACATGCTATAAAAAAAATGAAATTGAGTATTTTTGCCATGATTAGTTTGTGGTAGCTCCAAGAATCTATTGTAAATTCTTGTGTTGTCACAAAGCTTAGCTGCAATCAATCCCCACATACATATACTAGTAGGTAGATGAATTGCTACAATAGCTCTCACTCACTTTCTGCTTCACTTTGCATAATTTTTTCCTAGACAAATGTAAAAATATTGATTGCTACAGTCATTTTTAGAGTATTGTTCTACTTTGTATTCATAGTTAATGTGTTGGTATGTAATGAGCCATGCGGGGAAATGAATACTCTCATCATAACCTTGTTCGAATCTAATTTCCTTTTGAATAGATTGAGGAAAATCCTTAACGGGTGTAACTGCTGCAGCTGCACTGAGCTCAGCATGTCCTTCCATTTATAAATTCATTGAATCTCCAGATTCACTTACCTGTGTGATATTACTGAGTATTGTCTTAGCTGTAAGAAGAAACATTTGAGTCACCTGATTTGAAACGAAGAAGAGAAATTTTAAATTATTAAATAGAAACAATCTAATAGTTTACAAGATTGGTGTTTCTTAATGCTTATTACAACCATTCTGAACTCCAATTGGTCAAATTTGTTGTGTCTTACTGAAATGTTTCCCTGTAAACAAGGGGTTTGATTTTTCACAAAGACTATGATTAGTGGTAAAACAACTTCAAGTTTAAGAAAGATTAAGTTGTGCCCACAAAAGAGGGTTTGTTGTGATGATGATATGGTAAGATTATACCTTAAGGTGTAGCCTGGAAGCCTCTTCCTTAGTTTGGGAATTAACAGCTGTTTGCTGTTAGACTTACAGTAACAAATTACAGTGCTACAGCAGTGACTTCTAGACAAACTCTTTAACATACCCCACCTCCTTCCTCCTCAGGGGCCAGGGAAAAGTAGTACTGGAATGTGTTCACAGCTTCATCTACTTCTCCAAACCTGAAGGGAGGTTTGGTTCTCCCATGTACAGTGGATATATCTACTTTTAAATATGTTTAGAAATTACATAAACCACACATTTTTCAACTCTTCAGAATACTTTCCACAAAACTCTTACTATAGCTTCTGACATACACATAGGCAAGGAGCTATAGGTTAAAAGGTAGATACAGTGGAAAAGTTAAAAGTTTTTGTTGTCATAGAGGTTCTACCATTTTCAAGGAGTGCAGCTGAAAACAGAATCTTGCCTAAGATCTACTCCTTACAGCACTTCATGTAAAGTCAAACTTAGAGGTCTAGGTGCATTAAGTAGACAGCTACAGGTAAAGCTAAAGCAGGTAGACAGACAGATAAAGCAGCTGCAGAAAACTGCAAGGTTGTTCAGGACCTAATCTTGCAAACAGGAACAGGCACGGAAAGCTTTACAAGGGGCACTCTTCCCATGGAAGTAAGTGAAACGACATGCAGAAAATTCATTTACTGCTTTGCATCTCTGTAAGACTGGATCTTTGATTTTAAAACTGTTAAAACCATAAAGGAATAAAACCAAAACCACTGAAATGGACTGATTTACTCTGTAATGCAGGAGTGAGTAGCTAAGAACAGAAATTGACATAGAGGAAGTGAAATATAGGATATAGGTCTGTTGAGCACAGCAATTGGTTTCTGGTTTTCAATCATACTGGCAGAGGTCATCTCCGTGGTGACAGAAAGATTAGCTGCTCCTGGCAAGGAGATTTACAAATATTTATGTACAGGATGTTCTATGATTCTCCTGCAGGCTACCAGTAGTCAAGCTTTTCAGCAAAGCTATGAGGATTATTGGATAATCATTACTTTCTTTTAGTGATAGGATTGCGCTATCCAGTTTGACTTGCTGACAGGTAGGTACATGATGGATGGATCAGAGGTCAAGCAGGCACGAATAGTGTGATAAAGCCAGCATCTTATCATTCTCTTTCTGATGTTGACACTGAGAACCCAGTGTGGGTGGACTTTCATCCAGGACAGTCATACCATGAACTCACTTCATTTCTCAGAGGGAAAGACATGTTTATTGCAAGGCTTTCACCCTTTCTTTTACAAGCACCAGATCTTCTCTGTAGCTCACTGTCTCTTCCTACATGTGCCAGCCCAAGTAAAAGGGCTGCCTGTCTCTTCTGAGACTGCAATGCTGCTCTAACCACACCATTAAGAAATGCTTGAGGGTGCACACTACTGGTGATTTTATGACAAATTCTGTACCTGAAGAAGTGGACTAAATGCTAAGCTCTGGTTACCCTCTCAGTCTTCCTTTGTGCACCTGCAGTATGATTTATTTTTTTTTCTCATTGGTTTGTAATGATGTTTCAGTATATTCTTTACTTTAACCAGAACTTTTGATGAGATGATTTGTTTTCCTCAATAAACAGTGCCTGACAAGTGAGAGCTCCACTTTCCATTTCCTGTCAGCTATACATGAAACAGCATTTAATTAATCAAAATTCAACCTCACTGGCTAAAATAATATACAATTTAAAAAAAAAAGGGGGGGGGGGGTTTACTAAGTTGTGGCAAATAAAGCTGATTTCAAGAAACAGTAAGAGCCATAGCAACATTTACTAATTTCAAAAGTAAAGCTATCTTGTACAAATAACTAATATTTGCATGGAGAAAAACTCTCAGCTAAATCTAGAAACTGTTAGAGATTTTGACAACTTTTCTTCAATCAACAGAATGGATTTAATTTAACTGTCTCTCAGTAATTAAATAGCACAACACAAAGACGACAACTTAATTCAGGAAATGTAACTATAGTTTCTCTCTATAGAAAGGCAGAAAAGAGAAGTGTCTCAAAGCAGACAGTGTGAAAATTGTTAAGTTCATAAATCAATTGTAAAGAGTAGGAAAGAGAATAAAAAAGGAAGAATCAGAATCAGGAATCCACCCTGAGATTTAAAGAAGAAAAAAAGTTCTCCTTAAAAAAGCAATGTGTCTGTTTTTAAAATGGCAAAATGTTTACCAGCTATAATTAGCATGAACATGGCAAACCACATCAAATCCTGATGTCAGTCATGAGACCTTTTCCACTGTGTAAATATCAAGTTGCTAAAGACAAAAGCATTCTAACAGATCCTACTCATCAATAATAATTTTAATGAAACTTCAGAAAGAGTACCCTCTCCCTAGTCTTCAGAAGTCAACAAACTCCAACTACTTAAATTGTTCAAAATCAAGATATTTAGATAATCAAGTAGTGAGTCACAAAAAAAAAATCACAAGAATACACCTTGAGCACTAAAGACTATTCTGTGAAGCTGATGCCAGATGCTTTTCTTGAAAGTGAAATTACATTTGAAATCATCCCAGTATAAAAAATGCAGCATATAAAAAATACAGTAGCTCACAGGACTTGCCGTAGAATCAATTTAGCTACAAGAGGAAAAAAGGAATAAACTAGTCCACCAAAAAAATATTTGCAAAGTAAATAGCACTTTTGTTGTAGCATCTTACATGGCAGAAAATAATAAGCAGCATCAATAGTTGAGCAATTTCATACAGACAAGCAAAGAGAAAAAAACCAAACACAAAAACACATCATGGTTCTATAGCCTCCTATACTGTTTCAAATAGTTTTTAAATGAAACATTTTTTTTATATATAAAAGCAATGTTTAGTTTCAAAGGTACAAGTACTGCTACAGTGAGATTGTGAAAATATGCCCTTACATGCTTGTTTTAATGTTATCTTCTTGACAGTCTTACTGGCTTTAATGCTGCCTTTCGAAATGTTACCCATTGGTACTTTCTGTCTACGTATCACTGCTGCATGTGCAGGATGGATGTGCCATGACTAGGAGCAAAAGGATCCAAACTCTGGTCACTTCTAATTACCTTTGAAAAACCCACAACTGGCAAGAGGGACATTTTCTTTTTTCATTTTTCTTCAGAAAACCTCTGCTGATGTCCGCTGATATAGGCATATCATTTCGAGTTACAAACAACTACTCTATCCATTTTGAAATTAGTTGCCTGCAGCCCTGGAAAACAATGGAGAGACAGATTATTAGGAAAGGTAGTTGCTTGTATTTGTCAGCAGTCTTACAACATAAGATCAAGATACCTAGAAAATGAAATCTGTTACAGATAATTGAACTGAAACAAAAGGGTCGCCTTTGGAGAAGGACTACCTACAACACTTCATAGAATGGTAAGGTTGGAAGGGACCTCAAGGATCATCTAGTTCCAACTCCCTGCCATAGTCAGGGACACTTCCCACTAGTACAGGTCACTCAAGGCCTCATCACAAAAGCATTAAGGTTGGAAAAGACCTTTAAGATCGTCACATCCAGCTGTAATGCAACTGCCATGAGCACTAAACTGTATCCTCAAGTGCCAGATCTACATTCTTCCTGAATGCCTCCAGGGATGGCAACTCCACCATCTCCCTGGGCAGCCTCACTCCATAAGATTAGGGTCTCACACTCACTTTGTACATACATTCAGAAGTAGACACATAAACTAGAGAAAAAGAAATATAATTAGGGTTTATCTCAATATTTAAACAGTAAGAAAAATTGACCGGATGTGTACTGTATTCGCTGACAAGTCAGTCAACCTCATAAAAATCTCACATAGTGAAGTCTTGTCCTTTGAAATCAATGGTAATAATCTTTGAGTTCAGAAAGCTCACTTCTTTGGCCTTATATACCAGTATATAAGTATATAAGGGGCTAAAAGGCAGTTGTGACTTTGACTTCTGAATTTTACTTTCACCCTCTGGAAACTGTATCTCTTGTGTAGTAATTTTCACTCAATGCATATGTAAAAAGTTAATAGACTTGTGAAAAAAGTTAATCCTGCCTTAGAAAATGAAATGAACCTATGGGATGTTTTTTCAATGCTCTATTTATAATTGTTTGTTTGGATTTTTTTAAGCAATATGAATACTTGAACATACAGAAGGAAGAAGTTTTTTATCTTTTGTAGCAGACATTACCTTGTTGTCTAAGATCTCTTGGCATTCTCTTGTCTTCCGTTGTAAATCTGAAAAAGACTGGACTGAATTCAAGTATTTCAAATGTCAATTTATTGGATTATTTAATGGCATATTGCACAAAGCTTAAAAAAACCACAAACAAACAAAAAAACCCATCCACCTTTTAAAACACATGAAAATTATAAACCAGTAAGATTTCTTTATTTCTAAGCCATCACTCACTTTTTCTTTCACGCTACAAATCATTTTTTTCCATACTGCAAAGGTTTGGAAACCTGTACTTGAAAATATGGAGCAACATTCGCAATGAAATGAGAACAATGACAGAATTTTCATATAAAGTTACACATTATCAGATATCTTTAGCCAATACTCTGATAACCTTGTCTCTAAATGCTTTCAGGCCATTTCCTATTAACTCTTGGTAAGCATTTATCAGACACAGCCCATTGCAGCTAATTCCTGTTATTGATCTCCCCTGCTGTGTTTTTGATCTTCCACAATGCATTAAATTCCTTTTATCTGTACATGTACAAGACCCTTTTCAATTAGTTTACTTACTACTTTTGCAATAGCGTGGCCAATATTGATGTAAAAGGTGCAGTAGTCAAAGAAAGCATTGTCAATATCCAGGACACTTTAGTATGACTAAGCCTGTTCCCATTTCCAATGATTTCAGTAGCAGGATGCCTACTACTTTATTTCTAGCTATTCTCTACATAACATTTTGATGGTTTAAATTCATATCAATTACTAAAACATATACCTTGTCATCTGCTCCCTACAGAGTCTGGACTTTTCCTCATTTATTTTTTTTCCCCTTCTGTTTTTAGGAAGAAAATATGGATTTTCCAATACCAACTGAAACATGTAAAGGGCTCAATAGAAAAACCAAAAGCAGTTCTCATGGTGAGCATTCTATTTATTGATGTTTGGTTTTAAAGGTGACAAGGTTGCAAAATCAATTGGGGTCTTTGTCATCACCTATTATTACCAGATTAAAACATTACAATTTACACTGAGACTGAAAACAAACATCCTGTCTTTGCTTTTCCTGTCCTGGTTGCTAAAAAAACAGCAGAAATTATGTCCTATATGTTAGTAAAAAGAAAAACATCTTTTCGATTCGTGAAGGATCCTAAATACTGTGACCAGTGGGAAATAGTAGATTTCAGCACAATACACATCATTAACAGATTCTTGCAAAACAAGATTTCTGAACCTTGTTCAGTGGTTTAAAGATACCAGTAAGGCACCAGTGTACTACAATATGCAATGCAATCCAGCTGCAGTATTTATAGAAATATATCATCATTCAAAGAAAAGGATTTTTTTTTTTTTTTAATTTTAGGAGAAAATATACCTAGGACTACTTTTTATGTACTATATTTTCATATAGAATGCCTTTTTCATTCTTACTGAGGACTACAAAATTTAGGAGGCTTGATTAAGAAGGTAACTAAACCAAGTATTTCAATTTTTCAATTACTTCTTTTATTGAGCTCTAATAATTTCTCCAGAATTGTATGTGTCCATTCAAGACTGACCTTGCCTAGCTATGTCTATCTTTATGAGAATACCTCTCACATTCAGAAACCCCTAATCAAGTACTGACTTACTAAGCTCCACATTTTTACTGTCTTACTAAGCTCCACATTTTTTTCATTTTTATCAAGAAATCTCAATCCTATTTCCTACCTGAGACAGCCTAGAGATTGAATCTCAATATATTTGATATATTCTAGCAATTCTATGAGACCAGAAAATTCACACTACATCTAGTACTTACCTTGGACTTTACCTGTAAGAAAATACTGTAAATCTTTAAGGAGTGCAGTCATGGTACGCTTCACGATGGACAGGATCCGTGTGGCATGAAGGGTCATAATGGGCCATAGCAACCAGCATTACCAACATTACCAGAGGCATCATATTGCTAGTACCTTTCTTCTTGCTTCTGTTAACATCAAAAGGGACAGAAGATTATTATCACCTTTTCTACTATTTCTGTGTTTTGTTCAATAAACTAGCTAATCAGCCTTGCATGTTCATGTCCTCCTTATTGACATCCAAAAGGAGTCAGTACTTCCTCAGTGCAAAACAAGGGGTGCTAAAAACAGACCATTGTTAGGACTTCCCTGTCAGAAAGTTTAGTAGCATTGAAGCACTCATTTTTCCTGCATGAAACTAAAATTTTCTCCTCTCTAAATCTGATGCTAATTATTGTTCTTTTCTGTGTAGCCAAACTATCATAAACTAATACTGTAGGTTTGCTGTACAGCACAAATGAGCCTTACAGTGAATAATAAAAAAGAAAATCCCATTAAGGGAAAACTCTGCATTTTTCACACACTACTAATAAGACTTCTGACTGTGTTCTCTATGATGTTGACAGAATAGATCAGACTGATCATTAGCCAATTGCCAAGCCCTCAGGCAAGAACAACATCAAAAAGACACTTGCTGTGATAAGCTTCTATATGTAAATCATTGGGAAACAGAAATACAAATGGACAGGCTGTAGATTATTCATGGACTTACCTTTTCCTTTTTTTTTTTTTTTTTTTTTTTTCCACTACGGCTGTTGAGAGTTCTGTGGAAAAGTTTCTATCTTTTACTCAGGATGAATTTTTCTAGTTGGTTTTTCTGGTTTTATTATACAGGAATTGATTAAAATGCTGACATATAGAGCAAGTTTAATCAATGATTTCACAAAACAAAGTCTGATACCCATATATTTGATATAAAATTTTCACTTCTGTTCAAACTGCACTATTTCAAGGTTTGGAAACCTGTGGTAACTAAAAATGTAGGTTTGCTTCATAAATCACTCTGCCCATTTCAGGAATCATTATAAATTATCACAGGTTAAATGGAGAGAGAAAGTAGAGATTTAGATCACTGATCTAGAAAACACTTTAACTGAGTATGGCCTCTTTTTTCTTGGATCAATGATATTAAAGTGCCATGGCTGCACACAATGGATGACATGGAAAATGAGAATGGATTTCAAAACCTCACCTGAAAAACATCAAAATGGATCATTTACAGCTTTGTTCTACTTTGGGGGGTTAGTCATAGGGGTAAGTTATGAAGTACCATCTAATCTGCAATGCAGCTGCTGGCTCTGGGTCTGAAAAACCATACCTGTGCTAACTTAAGTTATAACTTCAGCTATCATTGGTTGATAAACTAGGTCGTGTTGCTTTCCTTTTTCTGTTGTCCAAAGCATGTACCAAACCAATGACTACTGAGAAGGAGTAAGTTGCTCTGGGACAGAAGTTTCACCCATTTAAGCCTTAAGAAGTGCTTACATAAAAAGAATAGATCTATACTTATGTACACAGAGCAAAACCTGCTAAATTATGCCATAAAAAATAGTTGTTAGTGCTCTTTTTTTCCTAGCTAGACACACAGAGTTGTGTATCTTGGAAGGAATGAGTTGGATTTTAATGTTTAATAAATTTGAATCCATTACCACCAACTTAATCTCATTACCTTCAAGCACTGTGTTAAGGTTTCTCAACTCGAAGTTTACTCTGGAGCAGTGGTTCTTCAGCTGCTGTTCCTGATTAACTCCATGTGTGAAACCCTCAGTTTCTGGAATAAGAGAGATAATTGAAATAAGACATTTTCTGGAATCAAAAAGTTGCAGACAGATTTAATGAAAATTAGTTAAGCCAGTTTAAATTGACACCTTACCTTATTCCAAATAAGTTTTCATGCCTTTTAATTATGAAACCTGAGTCACAGTTTCCAAGGCAATCGAATTATAGTGAACTTGAGTGAAAAGGTTTTCTTGCTCAAAAGTGCTTAAGAATGTTTCAATTTTGGGATTTTTTTCCTGCTGTTGTTATTCTCTTTTCCTATAAACAAAAATCACAACAAACAAGCAAATAAAATACACAATACACACACTCCTAAAAAGAAAAAAAAATCCCAAATATTTTGACTAGAAGATATATAAAGAAAATACTGGCAGAGAAGACTAGTGCTAAATGGTCATGGCCTGTAAAGAAGTTTTCAATTAATTATTTCTACTGAAATTTCCCATCCAGCAGTCAGACGTTCATTGCCTGGAGATGAAAGACACTTCTTGCCATGACTATCTCATACATTCAGCATTCAGACTTACTGGCTAGAAGAGAAGATTTGGGTTTCTACATACGTAACCAAATTATAGATGTTGAATGACTTACAAAACCTTTATTCCAGAACAGACCACTTATTCCAGCTTCACCTGATATATTTGTAGAATGCTTTATTCTGTATTAGACCAGTAATTCCAATTTGGCCTACAAGGGTGATATTTTAGTAGGTATTAAACTTGCCAAGTACTGTATATGATGCTGAGTGCAAGAAACAGAACTTGTCCTTTCAAAACGCTGGCTACATTTTCCACCATTAGTTACTTTATATCCTTGTACATCTCCTTTAGCAGAGATGTGTTTCCCTCTTGGTACTGCTAACTAAAGAGGTTATTTAGATCATTAATTTCCTGTGATAAAAAAATATTTTATCAAAATGCACTGTTTATGGCTACAGAAATCTGTGTACCTAAAAAAAAAAAAAAAAAAAAAAAAAAAAAAAAAAAAAGCTTGACGATGAGCCCAGAATCCTAAAAATGGACTTAGAAAAAATTTACAGGCAATGTTGACTAGAAGAAATGAATCTGCAACCCCCCTTATGAAATGTTGTCTAGTCTAGTTTCCAAAATGTTTTCTACTGAACGCATGCCTTTTGGGTCTTTATAGACGTTAGCATGTATAAATAGTTGAGGATCCATCTTTGCAGATCTGAAAGCTGCAGTCCCTCCCTCCCTCCCACCCACAGTTCTTCTTAAAAAACATGAGATTTGAAAATCAGGGTGCAAAAGCAGTAGTCAAAATGTGGGTGTCTGTTGTTCCCAATCTTGTTCACTGAAGTCTTATATGTTTTTTAAAACACCTTATATTGCTCTTTGGGGAGGAGGGGAGGAATAGCTCCCTTCACAGCCTCCTGTTGAAGCATGTGCAACAGTTTTAGGGGACTCAGCTGCCTGTCGTGAGGTACCAGGAGCTGAAAGTCTAAGAGAAGTTTCTTAGTATGAATTTGTACCACAGTCATTCACAAGGCCAATCTTTCATGCAAGGCTTCTTTCTCCCATTTCAAGCATCATGCACAACGGAATAATTCACGTCAAAACAAGTAATGGCTTAGACATGACCAATGAAGGTAGGATTATCTGGGACAAGAAAGAGCAAAGGAGAGAGAGAGTAAAGAAATGACAGACAGAGAGCAAGAAAGAAAGGAGGAAAGGGAAGGGGAAGGTGAAAGGAAGGAGAGAAAAGACAAGTTAATCAGTGTCTCAAGAGAATCAGCCACAAAACATACAGCAGTTCTGATCAACTACAGAAATGCTGAGCTAGAATAAGAGATGGAAAGAATGTAATGTCCATATTCTTATCTATCCTTGATCTATTTTTACAGTCAATTTAGCTGAGCTAGTGCTGACCACAGTTTAACTGTAAGAACTGGCAATAACACACCAAGGTCAGCAGACATTCATTTGTTTGGGGTTAATTCCAGACAGTTCACCTAAAGAAATTTCTTAGGTCTGTTTGCTGAAATAACACATTCCAGATCTTACTTGGAATAAGAATCTTATAGTGCATATAAATCTTGTCTAATATTTAACAACAAATTTTCAGAGAATCTCAACTACAGTCAGGGTTCTTCAAAGTTATTTTGAAGAAATGCTGATTGCTATAAAGCTTTGAACAATAAGTGGTAAACCAGTAAACTTCTATTATAAGAGAAAGGGATCTTTACACTGAGGAAAAGGAATTGTGAGGAAAAGTAATTGTGAGGAAAAGGAATCTAATCTTGAGGGCTAATTCATTACATTTAATTTCATCTTTGAAATAGGTAGCTAGAAGCATGCAAGTGAAAATCATTTGTTTCTCTTCTGTCTGGTAATTTACATAGTCATTTACTTTAAAAGTGTAACAAAACCCTGCTGATGCAGACTACTACTTACTGGTTTTACTGAATTAGACATATATCTGCTAGATGTAAATCACTGGAGGATTAGGGCTCACATCTCTGATACTGATAAAACAACGGAATTACAGGAAAATATAAGTGAAAACACCAGGGAAAAACCTGACCATAAAGTGTGAGAAATGTGCTGAAAATATAAATTTCTAGTGATTATATAGAAGCAGAAATTATGAGTGAACACTCCAGACATCTGCAAATGCTTAAATGTTGAAATACAACTTAAAAGAATATGACACTACTTTTATTTTTCTTAGACAAAATGAGAGCCATTTGTACAAATATCAGTTTAACACTGAATACAATTGTAGAATACATTTCCAGGCCTTTATTTGCATGATCGGTTTCATGTACAAGTGTAGGAGAAATCCTGACTTTTTGCATCACTGAAAGTTAAGAAAAATTCTCCAAAGGCAATTGCAAAATGTTTTCTTAAAAAAAACAAAACCAAACAAACAAACCACCACAATATTCTCTGCTGGATGTCTGCTCTGTGAAATTCTGAGGGAAATATAGGATTAGCTGTGGCAAAAGGCACGTTTGGACATGGCACTTAGTGCCATGGTCTAATCTTGAGGGCTGTGGTGATGGGTTGGACTTGATGATCTCTGAGGTCTCTTCCAACCCTTGCGATACTGTGATACTGTGAAAAGGTTATCCAGGAACCGTAGGAAAGACACAAACATCTCTTCATTTTCCAGGCACTGCCTACAGGCACATAGTTTTCTGCAACAAGTAAAGCTCCTTTATTTGCCATTGGATAAGGCAGTTATATTAAATCAGAATGTTTTCCTTAAGAGCTCCCAAGAATCTCAGAAAGGAAAGCCTTTTTTTTCTTGGAATTGTACACACAATAATATCTCTTAAGTATCTCTTGAAAGTGGCATTGAAATGGTCTTAAATTAAAAAAAAAAGAAAAAAGAAAAGAAAAAAAAAAAAAAGGGCTTTTCTCCTTTCTTTGTGTTCCAGGTAGTTAGACAGTATCTACACAACTAAAGCGCAATAGAACCACATAACGTTAGAACAGCGTTAAGCAGTCAATATCATTATCCAACTCAACAATGCTGGCACTTGTGATGGCAATAAGGAAAAGAAAGCTCTGTATCGCTGTGCAACACAATCATTGAGTTCAGTGGGTAACTGTTTGAGCCTTACATTTTCAAGGAACATTGCTTTGTTTTCTCTGTAAAACACATCATTTTCAGAAACTAGAACTCACAATGGGTTTTATTTAGGTGTACTTGACAGCAACATTACATGCTCACCTCTGAGATGAGGCTCCAGATGTTGCAGCTCCTAGGTAGTTGTTTCCATAGGAAGCTACATTCCTTTGCTCTTCATTGACCAAACTATCACGTTTCCCTCAGCAAATCCTCTCTCCACCAGAAGAGAATGTAACTCATCAATTCTTTTGCAGGTGCAGAAATACCAGTCTTACATAAACATCTCCCCATTGTGCAGTCTCCCTTGTGCAGTTTTCAATGATGTATAAATATATACCCAATGCTATTAGCTCTGCTGTACAGCCTTTGAAATAAAGAAACACTGAAAAAAGTTGGAGGGGAGAAAAATTAATTCTGAAATTATACATAACAAAAAAAAGCTGAAATCTTTGTGAACAATTAAGCTGTCATCTTAAAATGTAGCACGCTAATTAAAGGTTTTATAAAAATCTAATTTGTCTTTTCCAAGGTTATCCAAGGAAACAGTGAAAACACAACATTAATTCAGGACTTTCAATGAAATAATAAAAATAAAGTCAGTTGTTATTAAGGAGTCCAAGGCCACAAGAAGCATTTTGGTGATGTGCAAGTACTCAGGCTTAATTGCAGCATCTTTTAGTGTCTGGTAACTAAAGACGATTAACGCACAAAAGATTGAATTTTGTCCCATGTATGCTTTCAGAGCTTTCTGGTTATTCTTCAAAGAACTAAGTCTGAAAAGCAATTTTCAGTGCTGAGAAAAGTTTTGTTTATTATGTCCTAGGGAAGAAACAAAATACTTTAGATTTAATAATTGTTCACTCAGTTTATTATAGAGGAAACAACAGCTTTTGTATGTGGGTTCCATCATCTTACAAGAAAAGCCAGTACAAAAATACAGTGAGTCATTAGTCTCTGAAGGGTAAATACATATTCCTTCAGACAAGTTGGTAATTGTTTTCATTATAAGGCAATATCAAATAGTTAATTTAATTTTCCACAATTGAGAAAGGGTGAGACATATTTAAAAGAATGCATCATTATTATAATGTAATGATTTCCTTATATCCTCCTATTATCTTTTTTTTTTTTTTGTACTTAGTCTTTTTCCCAGCTAGCAGCAACTAAATAATGAAAAAAAAAACAAAACAAAACAAAAAAAAACCAAAAAAACAACCATGTAGTTTTGGAGCATGTAAAGTAACATGAGGTAAGGATGACTTTTTTACATCACAAGTATTATTGTTAATAAATAAGCAACATGAACTTGCAATACATGTGTAATATGTGTGTAATATAGACCTAAATGCAGACTGCTTCTTGGTTATTTAATCTATTTTTTTTTTTCAAATTCAGGAATACAAAGTCATACATAAAACCTAGTCAGTTAAGTTATATTCATGGATACTAATTTTTTTTTTCCTTTAAAGACTGTTGATGATTTTAGACTTTAAAAACAACATAATGACGACTAAAATGTGTTACTTGCACATGCACATAGCGTAAATGTTTATAAATCCATAGGCACATACAGCTCCTGACTGATGTGACTGCATCAATGAGAAAACTTAATGACTCTTTCTGTTTTTTTCACAGAATCACAGAATGTGAGGGGCTAGAAGGGATTTTGAATGATCACCCACAGTCCAACTCCCCTGCCAGAGCAGGATTATCTATACCAGATCACACAGGAACACATCCAGGCAGGTTTTGAATATCTCCAGAGAGGGAAACGCCACAATGCTCCTGGGCAGCCTGTTCCAGTGTTCTGTCACCCTCACAGGGAAGAAATTCCTCCTCATGTTTAAATGAAATTTCCTATGCCTCAGCTTTCAGCCATTGCCCCTTGTCCTGTCATTGGGCATCACCAAGCAGAGCCTGGCTCCATCCTCCTGGCACTCACCCTTTTAATATTTATAAACATGAATGAGGCCACCCTTTAGTCTCCTCTTCTCCAAGCTAAAGAGCCCCACCCAGCTCCCTCAGGCTCTCCTCATAAGAGAGATATTTCCCTAGTTCCTATCCAATTCAACACGTAGATATTTCTATGCTCAGGGAGATGGTTGAGGCCCCATCCCTGGAGGTGTTTAAGGCCAGGCTGAATGAAAGCTCTATCCAGCCTGATCTAGGGCAGAGTGTCCCTGCCCAGGGCAGGGGGCTTGGAACTGCATGATCCTTGTGATCCCTTCCAACCCTGACTGAATCTATGATTCCATGAGGACTGGGAAGAAGCTGGACAAAGAAACGGAAGTCAATTTGGAGCTGAGTAAGAATTTAATTTGTACATGACAAAGTAAAAACATCCCCTTTTAATTTTCCACAGTTGAGAGTAAACACTGCATATTTATAAATTTATATTTATATTAAGTATTTATAAATATTTATAAATACTTTGCCAAAAGAAACAAACTTTCACTTCACTGTCACTTCCCCTCACATTTAAATAAATATAAATGAAGTGAAACAGTGGGCTCTTTTAGGTATACAACAGTGTATCTTTTTGGGATTTATGAGAAATTAAGAGAAAAATATAAGACCATATTTACAAAGCTGCCAGAAAAGGATGAGGATGAAAAATTATTTTACACTTCTTTTTTATCAGTTGATTACTGCTATTAAGAACACGCAAATTCTTTTCTCTCCCTCTAAGTGTTCGACTTTGAGGTTTCTCTTCTCCGAGACCCAACAGGTTAAAGATACACTGGAAACCAGGGGAGGAATCCTCCCTAATGTTTGCTGTCTTATCTGCTGTATCTTTTAAGTAATTCAATATTCATTATGGTTAGGAATGGAGTCTAGATGTCTACTATTTGCAAAGAGCATTAGAGTGGACTCATTCTCACTTTCTCATTCCATACTCCAGTGATTATTTATGTACTTTGTTAGAAAGACAGAAGCTTCAGAAGGAGGGAAATGGGAGATTCACTTAGTGTATCCTATGCAAGAAACAGATTTAAGAGACAAGAAAACATAGTTCAAGTCTTTATCCTCACAGAAAGTGAGGATTCTAGCATATGTCTTCCACACGCCCTTTCTTTAGAATTCCCTACTCTACATAAATTTGTTCTTTATCCAAAGGTAATGATTTCAGAAATTGCAGGTTAAACTCAAGTTACTTTAATGTAAAGAATGCATTTATTTAGAAAAGTAGTACAGGACCTGTGGTAAGTAGAAACAAGACAAAGTCCAAAATAAATTATCCAAGAATCACTGAATCTCATTAACTTCTTATCTATAACCTGCAACACAAATGGGGAAATAACAATATAGTTAATCTAACAGACATATGGTAGAACATCTGAGAGAGGACCTATGGGAATTGACAAGTGAGAGAACAGGAGAACTGGTGCAGGAATTGTGCAATGCATAGTGAAATGACTGAAAAACAGCTGGTAACTGACAGATCTGAGAGGGAAATAATCAAACCAGAATCAGTTACTAAGGGAACTGGTCAAGATCTTGTTTAATATTTTCATTACATTTTGTGCACGCACACGTTACAAAGGATAGCTGATAAAATGTGTTGGGAACACAACATGAAGCAGACCACAATATCATACAGAAGTAACTGGGTGAAGATGACAGTGAATAAAACTAAAGGCAAGCTAAATCACTGAAGGAAGAACAAAAGTAAGTTCTGATCTAAACAGCTGAAAGAGAAGAAACACAGCATGATGTAGTTGAGGTGTTGTTGACAATAAAATGACACATACATCAAATAGCAAAAGCTTTTCTAAGTTGTAGCCAATGAAGTCTCCAGAGTACATGAGCCACATGAAATAAGACAATAAGGACTCATATAATTTAGTAAAGTTAACTGAGATGTGATGAAGTTGCTCTACATAAATAGATGGAGTGGTTAGGGTTAAACAGAAGAGGAGAAAAGCTATTTAAAATAAATAACAATGTTGAATTAATACAAATATTTCTAAATAGGCCATAAATAGGTTGGAAATGAGAAGTCGGAATCATTAGAGCCAGAATATTCTGTCACATCCTTCCAATAGGAGTAGCAAGGGCAATAAACCAAACTGCATTTAAGATAAAGCGTGTTTCAGGAATAAAAATGTCGAATATAAACATCTGTTTCAACTAATGTCTGCCAAAACACAGGCAAGTATGCAATAAACCTTCCCCTGTATTCTTGCAAAGTGCCTAGTGAATTGCAGGACAGCAGAGATTTTTCTAAGACAGCTCCTCCATGACAACTGCCTTGGAACTGGGGACTCAGAAGCATTAAGACCCTCAGTTTGAGATGATTATCTGTTTTTCAAAATTCAAAAGCAATCTGGTAATTCAGGAAGTTCAGGGTTGCATTTTCAGATTGACCTTTGTGGTGATGTTTACACTGGGCTCTGGAAAATTTCTGGGTCACAGAAGAAAAAAAAAAAAAAACAACCGAAACCAAAAAAACAAGCAAATAAACACAACTCCCCAAACCATTTTCTAACTATTAATCAATTCTGAGAACAAAGAGGATGAAGATTTGGATTAAGCATTGGAACTCTTTTGGGAGGTAAAAGGTGACCCTATAAGCTTTCCTGTTCAAACTTACTTAAAATACTGGTTTCAGGGGACATAAGATTTCTTCGTCTGACTTCTAATCAAAATATAATAGAAAGGGCTACAGCAGCTTATATTTGGCATGTGAGGATAATTCCTACACAGAGCAAGCAGAACATCTGGTCAAATTTTCTGTTTGAGGACAGAAATTACATCAGTTGATAAGCCTACAAGAACTTTCAGGTAGAAAAAAAATACAGGCATTGAGTAAACCTTTATAACCTTTTCAACAAAACTCAGCTCCTCTCAAGCAAACCCAGCATTATTTAGTTATACTAGGATTAGGTTTTCATTAGCATAAGACACTGATCAGATTCAGATTTGCTGTTATCTGAGAACACCTAGTTTTCCAGAGAATTGCACCAGGTGGTTTTGTCAATCACAAACCCAACATCCATACTAGCATAAGCCTGCAACTGATACTACAAAATTTAGACATAGTCCTAAGATGTGTTAATGTAGCATGGACTCAGGCACAGCCTTGAGAGAAAGAAGGGATGGTTGAGAAGTAAATCCAACTAAAAAGCGTCCACTCAGAACAGCACACCTTGTCCCCTGATGTGTTCTGCAGAGGCAGGAACTGGAGTGTGCTTCCAGTATTATTTCCAAACCCAATGGGATATGTGCATCTCTGAAGAGAGTGTCAAGATTCTTTTCTGCTCCAATCATGATGAAAGTTTCCTCCTTTTAAGTTGCACTGTCTTGTCTAGATGTATTTTTGGCACCTCATAGTTTGTTTTTTTTAATATGTTAGCTTTCTAATCATTTTTATGTGGTTTTAGTACCACAGGTGCATCAGTATGTTCTCATCGTATTAAAAGAACATGGTACCAAAGTGTGCTGCCTGGAGTTAAAAGTTAATGAAATATTCAAATACAGGCTCTATAATCAGAGCACATAATAGCCTTTATTTCCATACCATAGAAAGGAATGGTTATGCTTGTTTGTATTCAGGGAATTTCTGGTTTTCTGATAATGTGTATTTATTTACTCATTTACATGCATTAGGTTAAAAAAAAGTTAATGGCAAATTTTACATGGCAGATACAATAAAGGCAGAGCACTTGCACAATTCATACATAAATCATCAACACAGTACTTCATTAAAAGTTGGGTCCTAAATGATGCTTGTAATAAGAAACATTAAGAATGAACGTGAATAACAAAAACAAGTTGAAAGCAAGGGGATCATAGTAATCAAAATTTATTGCTGGACATGCTGTCCCTTAAATCTAAAGTATACTATAAAGATACAGTCTGATGATATTTTTGTGATTAGTGAATTTCACTACAGGAAGTAAATATGATTTAGTTGTCATTACATATAAGTAGGAGTGTTTAGTTGTCACATTTTAGCTGTGTAGTAACTTCTTATTAGGTTGTTTCTGAAATATCAATGTACAGACACAAAATGTATATTCTGGATATTAAGACATCTTACTTGAGGTGACTGCTCTTCTCCAAATGTTGCTGTTCAGTAAGAAAATGGATTAGGAATTTCTCCCTGAGAAAACTCAAATGCTAACTTACTTCCAAATTTTGAGTGTAAGTAGAATTCTTATTACTTTTCTAATTGAATTTCATATGCTCAAGAAAAGGGGTACCAGCCATGCATTAAGTCTCGACAGTTTTGCTTTTTAATTCAGATTTTCATATATTTTTCCATTTGACTTCATACATTGCTTTTTTTTTTAAATGATAAGTATTATGAAAATTATTAAAGTAGCAGAACTAATGACTTCTGAAAGCTGTGGGATACTGACACAGTGGGGTTTTTGAGAGATAAACAAATCTAACTTCATTTATGGTGGCTAGCAATATTTGGATGATCCCCTGATGCAGTAAAAAATTCTTTAAACTTACCTCCCCCTTCAGTTCATCCAAGTTCAATGAAGTCAAATTTTAAGAAATGGTACTTTTTTTTTTTTTTTTTT
>VWZE01005161.1:65867-80479 GCA_013396675.1 Eubucco bourcierii
TTTTTTTTTTTTTTTTCACAAAGACATGCATTGCAGTCCGTCCCCTCCCCCATTTCCATCCATTTCCAATTTCCTCCATGCAGTGATCCACACCTTATTTGTAGGCATGGGACAGAAAAGCATAAGAAGTTTAAGAGAAAAAGGGTACCTGCAACTGTGCAGAAGACAATGTGACAACTGAGAAAGATTGTGTAGTGCTATCTCCAAGCCCAGTACTATTACTATTCTGCAACTAAGGTTATTGAATCTGAGCTGGGCACTGCACAGATCATCATAAAACTTAAATTCCCCATCTAAATTACAGAGCAGAAGTAGCCTGTAGGCTTAGCTTAAAACTAAATTTACCAGCTGTTGGCTCTGCTTAGCAAGTGGCGCATCATAAAAGTTATCTCGGAGTAATCTATACTGATTGATCCAATAAGAAGTGGAGAAAGGGGAGGGGGGGGGAGGATGTATGGTCTACTTCAGAATTGTCTCAGTTATATATCTATAAAACAGTAATACCAGAATTCCTTCTGACTGTAATTCCTCAAGGGCTGTATACATTTTACCATTTGATTGTAACAGGAGAGTCAAGAAATGCTGGGATCATTCCTAAAAAGCTCAACCAAATGAGAACAGTAAGACATTTAGGCATTCCTAAAATAACTTTTTTTCATTTTTCCAAAGTAGTTTAAAATGTATTTTATTTCCCTGCAGATTCACAGATTGCATCAGGTTGGAAAAGACCCTCAAAGGTCATCTCATCCAGCCCCCTCTAGAGAGACCTTCAATCAGATCAGTCTTCTCAGGGCCACATCCAGTCTGATTTGAACGTCTCTAGGGGCAGGCCCTCAACAACATCTCTGGGTAACCTTTTCTGGTATTTTACCACTCCCATTGTTAAGAACTTCTTTATGTCCAACCTAAACCCCTCTCTTGTCTAAAACCATTGCCCCCCATTCTATCACCACAATCCCTTCTAAACAGTCCTTCCCCAGCCCTCCCATAGATTCCCCTTCAGATATTGAAATGTAACTATAAGGTTTCCCTGGAGCCTTCTCTTCTGCGGCTGAACAGTCCTAATTCTTTCAGTAGTATTTTTTTTCAAACAAACAGACAAACTCCAGTATTATTTTGTTCCAGAAAAGAACTACTTTTTCACAAAAACGGTGACATTTGGTCAGCTGCAATAATGGCCTCTAAAAACATATAATTACTTTTTAGAAGCAAACTATTCCTCCTGCCCACCCTTATCACTCATACTTGTTTCCAGATGAGTTAACACATTGGAAGAACTGAGCAGTCACAGATAACCTCCAGCTCAACTGAGCTTTTAAATTACTAGCAATGTTTATGTGGCATTTCTTATATCCATGGGGAGATCCTCTTCTCCAGCCCAGCCACTGTGAAGTAAACAGTCAGATTCTCTGCCCAGCTTGCCCTCCCACCTCCATGCTGTGTCCGGCTACAGAACTGTGCCCATCATTTTGGAGATATGTCTTCTTTTTTTCTCCCTCCTGTTATGTAGGTGGAATTCCTTCTATTCCCATTGTCACTGCTGTCTTTTCAGACCTTATTTTATGAGAAGGGCTGTGGTTGCCAAAATAGAACTCTGCCTGTTAGTATGTGCCATATTTCTCTTGAAAATAACATGGTCCTAACAAATAACAGGTTTAAAATTTCTTGCATGCAAAAGGGCAATGAACCTTACTTACTACATGACTCCTTCAACTTTCCTTTGGTCTATAGCATATTTTTCATAAAACTATATAGTCCTAATATGAAGTTCTTAGCATGATGTTCACTGGTTCACTGAACAAACTGCCGCATTACCTTTATCATTAAAAATCTGTTTCATTTTCACAGAATCACAGAGTGATAGGGGTTGGAAGGGACCTCTGGAGATCTTCTAGTCCAACCCCTCTGCCAGAGCAAGTTCACCTAGAAAAGGTTGTACAGGATGGCATCCAGAAGGCTTTTGAGTGACTCCCAAAATGGAGAGTGCACCACTTCTCTGGGTAGCCTGCTCCAACAATTTGCCTTTGTCAAAGTAAAGAAGTTCCTTCCCGTATTCAGATAGAACTTTCTTTGTGCCCATTAGCTCTTCTCCACTGAAAAAAAGAAGGCTCTCCATCCCCCTGACACCCACCCCTTAAGTATTTATAAGCATCAATAATTTCCCTTCTCAGTCTTCTCTTGTGTCTTTGAATCTAGTGTTCCCTGAGTGACGTTTATTTTGTTAGGTTAAGGAATTATCTTCAGTCAGAAGTCTGTTCCCTTTACAGGTACTTAACTGTTCAGATGGCTTGATTTTGGGATAAATTCAGTAGTTCAGCATTTCTTACTCCAAATTTAATGCATGTAAGTCAGAATGTATAACTGTTTGGACATGCTGATTATGTAAACAGTTTCCAGATTATGACAGGGTTTGGAGTTTTGTTTTAGAGGAGCTGGCATTGGTAGGACTCCTCTTAATCTATTGACGGTCTTTTGAAGCTACCAATTCTCCAAATAAACACAATGATACTCATCACTATGTTTTTATAATTGTTGTGTGGTTTAGGTATTTCTGTGACTATTCTTTTGTTCACACACTCAAAGATCAGACTAGGACACCTGCTAATTATTCAAGGACCTGATATTTATGTGGTTGTCTGTGGTTCTTAAATTCTTTCCGCAGATGGTAGTTACTGGAATATACTCTTCCATTTCATGTCCACAAAGCTATGCTCTTCACAGCAGCCTCCTTTGGTGCTTATAAAACATGTACAATTATCTCGATGCACAATCCAGACTAGTTTATACTACTGACTTATCTCCTGCATTATTTATTTCTTCTCTATATATAATCTCAATTTTTTAGCAAGGATATATTTTTTTTCCCTTTTTGTATAGACAGTAAATCCCTGGAGGTAAAGTTACCAGGAAACATCTGACAAGAGTTACTAACCCAAGTAAAATGCTGATTTTTCAAAACGTTATTGAACTTACCTTTCCCCCCAGTGGTAACTCCGCTAGTACTTTGACATTTCTCTAAATTTTCTAGAATCCTGAGCTAATAAAACCTACACATATACTTATTTCACCTAGTTTTATTTGCTCCGCAACAAGAAAAGGAATACACACACACACACAAGGTATGCTATAAGAAGTTCTTACAAGTGAAAAACAATAGAAGATTAGAATGCATTGTGAAAATACATTTCATACTTATACATAATTTAAATCATTATGAAGTCCCACTCAGTTGTGCTGCCAGCTGCTTGGAATATATGTGGGGATCCATTCAGATACTGTTAATTTTGGATTGGGAATATAATTTTACCATAACTAAATTTAGGGTTGCTAATGTAATAAATCTATAGCAACAATATTGAGCAAGGGAGGTAATTTACCTTTACACTGCTTTTGTGAGACCCCACCTGGAGTACTGTGTGCAGTTCTGGAGCCCCCAGCACAAGAAGGACATGGAAGTGTTGGAGCGGGTCCAGAGGAGGCCACAAAGATGATCAGAGGGCTGGAGTACCTCTTTGATGAGGACAGGCTATGAGAGTTGGGGCTCTTCAGCCTGGAGAAGAGAAGGCTTCAAGGAGACCTTGTAACAGGCTTTCAGTATCTGAAGGGAGCCTACAGGAAGGATGGGGAGGGACTATTTACAAGGTCTTGTAATGACAGGATGAGGAGTAATGGGTTTAAACTGGAAGAAGGGATATTTAAACCAGATGTTACGAAGTTCTTTCCAGTGAGGGTGGTGAGACACTGGAACAGGTTGCCCAGGGAAGTTGTGGATGCTCCCTCCCTGGAGGTGTTCAAGGCCAGGTTGGATGAGGCCTTTAGTGACATGTTCTAGTGGGAGGTGTCCCCACCTATGGCAGGGGGTTGGAACTAAATGATCTTTGAGATCCCTTCTGACCTAAACCATTCTATGATTCTATAGTACACATAAATATCAATCCATTTCTGTGGATCATAATCTGTTAACACAACTAGCCAGCTAACTCAGGTTGACTATGCATTTTCCACAGCCAAAACGGTTTTGCCTCCTTGCCTCTCACAAAATAAGAAAATACAAATAAATAAGAAACTGTTATTTATGTCCACAAGCTTTAGAAGATCTGAGTTGGCACTGTTTCTTGGAAGAGTTTAAAAAAAAAGGAATTGCCTTTTACAGAATGAAAGCCTTTCCTCCTAATTCTATTGCATTGAAGTTAGGCAGAGTATATCACTGTCATTAATGGGAGAAGAGACAAAGCTTAACATGTCTGAAAACCCTACCTGTAATCTCTATTGATTATCTAAATTCTTACAACTGATGCAGGGAGAAGTGGTGTGTGGAACTAAAAGCAGTGATATTAGTAAAGGGAATCATTTTGAGAATCATGCAATCACTAGAGAAAACCTTCTTAAGTGCCAAGGGAAGTATCAAGAGTTGAGAAAGATATAACTAATGAAAAGAGAGAGTCAAGAAAATACAAACTGTCAGAAAAATACCCCCAAACAGGTACAAGAATTTGGGAAATGATGCCATCCATAAATTGAAGCAAAAGTTTGAAGTGATGGAGTTCTAAAGAAAGTACACTAAACCTACCTTTCTTAAATCCTGAATGGAAAATCTAACACACTGAATATATGAAATAATAGATTTTTTTTAATCAATATCAAAGCTTCATGAGTTATGTATTTGTATTTATGTATATACACACATATGCACAGCCACAGACATCATAAAAATCTTCAATAGCTGCCAAACCTTTGCAGAAATGTTCAACATACATATATATATAAACCAGTTTTATTTTGCCCATGTGGCTGTGACTAAACTTGACTCATGACAATGACAAATGTTTCCATAACAACTAACACACTCTGAAATGGAAAAGTGATAGAGAACTTATTTTTTAAAAGACAACATTTTACCCAATCCAGTAACCTGACAAATAACCACCTAACCATACAAAATATTCATTTACTTTGTATGATTCTTTGAATCCTGACCTGGCAGCTGCTGTCCACCTAGCAGAAACAGTGTACAATATCCCCAACCTCCATTACCAGTGACATTTCACTGTTTTTATCGTTTGGCCATCAGTTGGTCTTTTCACATTACAGTGTATTCTGGGTTAAAATAGGCCAGATGTTGAAATTCAAGTAATGGAGCACACTGACTAGTCTTTTCCCAAGTCTTTTAGACCTACCAGATAGTTCTCAAAACAAAAGGAAACAAAATAATGCCAGTAAGTTGAACATGAATCCAGATTGGGGCTTGGAGGGTGAAGAGTCATGGCAACATGCCTACGTATGTTGTCCTTACTACTTACAGCAGGAGACTTTTCAAAGTATCATGCTAAGTCAAACAGATGCTCCACCAGAACTTGCTCTTGGTGTAGCTCTCCAGAATCCCAATGTCTTGTTTTTCCAGCCAAGACTCATGCCTAGAGTGCAGTCCACTATCTTCTCAAACCACTTCCTTCTCTCTCAAAAAAGCAGAGATGCAGGTGCACACTCGAATCAAGTCAGTTCTAATATAGACCACAGCACTCACCTAGATCCAGAAATGTAGCCTACATCGCTAATTTGGGTACATCTATAAGGACTTTCCTGTCTCTTGTCAGTTTTCCAACAGAAAAAGTCCTTCACTTGGGAAAATAGAGGCTGAAAAGTTGCCTGCACTGGGAAAGTAAGTCCATTTTCCCTTCCACCCAGAAGAAAAAGTGGTTATGGGTACCAAGTTTTATTTTTTGAAAAGAAGGCATCATAGACATTGCATTTATTTTACACTAAGATATTTTCAGTGAAAATATTTCTGGAGAAATAAAGGCTGCCTGACACTAATTCTTTTCTTAGTGTTTCTCTGTCTCATATCCAAATATCAAGAACTGCTCTCTGTTCAAGGCAAATTTTGTAGACATGAGAAAGGAGAGTTGAAACAATTCAGGCTGAATGAGATTACAATTACTGAACAAAACACTTCCATCATCATGTATTTCACTGTTGCTTTTTGCAAACAGATCTAGCACAGAAGTAGCTGGGACTAGGAAGCTCAAATCTGGCAGAGATGTAGTGTTCAAGGAGTGCTTTTCAGCATGCCAGTGAAGAAGCTTTGATTTAGTTACAAGTTTTAAAATAGAAACTGGCATATGCAAAACAGATTTTAAAACAGAATTCTTCATAATAATACCTTTTGCATATCAAAGTGAAGATTTGACCCAATAAATATCAAATATGGCAGGAGTTTATACATGTCAGACTGATTAGGTATCAAATCATATGCAGAAAGCATCTTTATTAAATCTCCCACACTCTATCTCAATTTTCCCTGTATCCTCATATATAAACAACAGAAGATGATATTGATTAATATTTAAAGATCCTAACATGTTAGAAGAATGAGCTATGGTAAAACTGAAATTTCTTCATGCTAAGGAATGTTTACAAGAATGAAGCACAATTTATGACATCTTTCTAAAACATCTGTAACAGATCTTTTTTCACTCTTCCAAATATACAGTGGGTTTTTTTCCAGTCTCTGGGAATACTTTTTGAAGCATAAGTACTGATTCCAGTTTGGATGTTAGCAGCAACTGATATGTCCTCAAATACTTGTCACCATCTACAGCTATGGTTTTCTTGCTGTTGGGCAATGAGTGATGCATATATTGCCTGAGAATTTTGAAAGGAAACAGGAAAGTGATTCCAACAATAAAGTGTAAGAGATCACCTTATCCACTCCAAAAATGGAGATGGTTTTGACCACTTCATCTGCTGAAGCCAGATTCTTCAGGACAGGGGCCAGGACCACGTCCAGACAGCTCTTGAATATCTCCAAGGATGGAAACACTACAGCCTGTCTAGGCAACATATGCCAGTGCCCAATCATCCTCACAGAAAAACAAACAAAAAGTTTAATATATTAAATACATTAATACTTTAATAAAAAAAAAAATAGGAAGACGTTTGCTTCTTTATGTTGAAGTATTTTTACTCTGGGAGGGTTAAAGTACTGGTTGCTTTTGGAAAGGATCCAAGGATGTTCTTTAATTATAGAGACTTACTTAACTAATGACACCTTAAAATAACAGTTTAATAGTTTTTGTTGCCTCAGTTTCTTTGGGATTTATTTTAGTGATTAATTTATTTAGTGAATATAGAATTTCCATTACAGTTCAGCCTGAATTTGCTCCATCATTATTTAACTTCCACCAGTCAATACTATGAAATACTATGAGCTGAAACACAAACACATCTTTATTGGAAGGCAAATATATTTTGCATGGAGTATATGTAACTTCTGAGGACAACTTGTCAACAGAGGATAACTACTAGCTGTTTTTCCTAGGCAGCAAACTTAAGGCATGATTCAGTTCATACTTGCAAGCAGGATCTTTTAGACCCCATGGTAGAGGTTGATACTGGAGCACAGAATGCCCTGAACTCTGGTACTAGTATTGTGAAGGATTGCTCTGTATTCAATTGCAGGACAAACAATTCTTCCTCTAAAATCAACCACATTAAAAGATTGCTTATTCTCCACCCAGATGTCTATTGTTGTTCTTCTGGACTGTTTTCTAAAGAATATTTCCTTTAAATTGTGTCCCTATGTATTTACACATTCACTGGTAATACTAAAAGTTTATCCCTGTCTTACCACAGTGTGTAATTGTTGAGAACCTCACCAAGCCCTTTAGATTCAACTGCTAGTTTCAAACAGTCTGTAAATATTTTCCAGCTTCTGCAGAAAATACTCTTAGTCTTTGTCAAATGTTTTAGAAGAGAACTATTAAAGAATATCTGCAGATTCAAGAGAGAGCTGTCATTCCCCAAAAACATAATTGGTTCTGAAAGTTCTCAGTCAGGGTATTTATATAAGCCATGTTACATTGGGATTTTTTTCCAGTCCCTGTAAACTGCCATATACCACAGGTTAGTGAGTTTCTAAATTACCACCTCAGCAGCACCATCTGTGTAGCTGCCACATAAACAAACATCTGTGGCTCTGTGTTCCAAAGATGTTGGTGGCAGAGAACACGAATAGGAGCTTTGCAGAAGGAGGCTGACTGGGTACTGCTTAGGATCCAGGAAATAGGCAGGGATGGGAAAATGCTACTTGTCTATTGTTCCTTTCTCTTTGCCATTGAAATAAACTGAAAAGCTAATCAATACACACAATGTGCCGAAACAAAACAGTAGTTTTAAAATGTGACCTCATTTGGTTGTTGATTTCCTTAGGAAAGCCAGTACTGCCGCCTTGCAGAATAGATTTTATGCTGATTCATGAGAAATCAAATCATGTAGCGGGTCTGTTTTGTTAAATCAGGCTACATTTCTGCTGCGTTTTGCCTCTTTATAGACTGAAAAAAAATATCGGCAGATTGATTCTCCAGAAATGTGTTTCAGACTTATGTCCGTCATTTAGAGACTTATCTCAGTATATTTCAGTACACAATGTAGAAAAGAAGTTTAAGATTTCTATTGATTTGGAGTTTAAATAGCCCACTCGTGTCTGCAGCTCCACCCATGCCTGTCCTTGCCTCCCTCAGAAAAGAAACCAGAATTGACTGGGGTCACACTTCCCTGAGCTTCCCAGCTACAGAAAGCTTACTGGCACACTAATTAAAACAAAACAAAACAACACCCCAAAAAACCAAAATACACTGCCAAGTTTGAAGCACACAATATATTATCCACACTCAATTTTTCTCTTTATATTTTAACACACATGGCACACCACACATGGTTATCCTCTTTTAAGTATCTCTGTGCTTAAAAAAGGGTAACTCATTAACAATGATTTTGACCTTTCTCTTCTGTCTAGAGAAAATCAGCTGAATCTAACCATGTAGTAGGCATGGGAACATAATCTGTGTCCTAATCCTCTGTATCCATCATCTCTAAATAATTTTGCCCTCATACTTTTCAAAAAGGCAAGTTACAATGCTCAGGGCAATTTGATCTGGGATCACTCTGAGTTTAAATTCAGACTTGTCCCTTAAAGAGGACCATGCTCTACAAGGTTTGTAAAGTTCAAACTCTCGTGAAAATGTATCAGTTTATTCTCAAAAAAAAAAAAAACAAACCCAAAACAAAACAAACCCCCCCCCCCCCCCCCCCAAAAAAAAAAAAAAAAAAAAAAAAAAANTGAGTCCTTATGAAACAATGGAATGGAAAAGATGTGTGTCTCAAGAAGGGGTAGCTCATACCCAGAGGCCTGTAGGTTGCTTTTATAATACACAGGGCACCTCAAAACAGAAAGGAACGTCACTGAAAAGAAGAAAAACATTGGATATGGATTTTCCTCTGATAATTATCTTTGACAAAGTACTTTTTCCTAAGGTCCAAGTCACATATCTTCAGCTTCTCTCTGGACATGCAACTTTAGACTTGCTACCAATATTATCTAGAATAAGATCCATGCACCTACCCACACCGGAGACCCAATAACCTAAAGATCAAAGCAGCAAATGTGCTAGCTCAGGGTACCGACTATCAGTACTCAGACACATGACAGGGCTTACCCTCGTTGTGCTTTGTGTGTACCCATGGCTGCAAAAGCGGAACATGGTTGTACACCAAAGACTTCAACTGAGAAGCATCTTAGGAAGCTATGTACTTCTCAGCTAGATCTCAGTACATATTAAACTATTGAAGTGTCGGTCAGTCAATAACAAGCTATGTTAATGGTACTGCTCTGAGTAGCTTCAGCCCAAATCCACTGTAGAGTCTCTGGGAAGACTTCGTATCATCTGGCATTAGATTCAGTCCCACTGAAACTGCTGCAAAAGGGTCTATGAAGACCTTTGTCTATATGAGCCTCCTCTGACTTTCTCGACACATGGTTTGTGCTATAAGTGCGAGGACAGAATGCACAGGACTGCAAGAACCCTAACATCATGTGCTGAACACCTCTGAGGAGCAGGAGTTGCTGGTACCAGATGAATCCCAAAGGGGTGCTTCTGCTTTGAAGAAGCAGGTAAGAAAGAGATGATTCATACTGGTACAGCGTGAAGGAAAGGTACTTAACACAATTTGAAACACTCTCAATTACCCAGCATGAGTTAGCAGCTGAGAGACAGCAAGGTCTCTCAGCTCTAAGTGGCTGTTTCAAAGCAAAGTCAAGCATGTTTTCTCAAACTAGCTCCGCTGACAGTTTGAACTGTTTAATTTTGTCATGAAATGGACTGTAAGTGCTCACAGAGCCAGGAAACAGCTGAGAAGCAGTTAAAAAAGCTGAGACATTCACCCTTTGTGCCTCTCAGCAGCCTGTTACTGTCTGCTGGTTCAGAGGCAATGTGCAAGCTCTACCCATAATAATGAACTTTATATGGGTAAACATGTCAAATCTCTGAAAACTTTTGGCATTAAGTTAATTATATAAGCACTGGAGATCAAGTCAGAATTTCACTGGAAAATTTCAGTTCACTCAACCTGCAATATTCTACCTGAAATAATTGACATTCAGGAGCTTCCACAAAAGTCCAGGTGAATATGAACTGCAGCCTCGTAGGTTCTAGAAGAGTTCATAGTTCAGAAAAGTTTCTAACAGCACAGAAGTTGTGTCTATCACATTCAGGCCAAAACAACTTCCGAAACACAAGTAAATAAATACATTCTGAAAGGCAAGCTAAAACATATTGCCATCAGATTTTCTGAGAACCAAACAACTTTGCCTTAAGTACTCTGTAGAGCAGTGAATGAAACTCTTTGACAAATGACATAGCCACCTTTGGTGGGTTGACCTTGGCTGGCTGCCAAAGTGCTTTCTCTCTCCACTTAACAGGACAGGGGGAGAAATTAAGGTGGAGAAACTCATGGATTGAGATTAAGACAAAGAGATCATTTACCATCAACTACTGTCATAAGCAAAACGTACTTGACTCAGGAGAAAACTAATTTATTGGCAATTGAAAATAGATTTTCATGTTGAAGAACAAAAAACTACCTTTTCTCCAATTCTTATCTCCCTTTTTCTTTCCTGGATCAACTTAATGTCTTTATTTTCATCTCTGCTTACTCTACTTGCAGAAAGGATGGGGAATGAGGTCCACACTTTTGCTCTGCTCTAGCATGGTCTGCAGTCCTTCAGAATATATCTGCTCCAATATGGGCCCTGCTTTGTCCTCAGTCCCTGTAAGAGACATCTACCTGCACCAGTGCAAGGTCCATCATAGATAAGTGTTTGTGTAGATATCTGTTCCACTATGATATCTCAACAGGTTATAGAGGAATCTCTTGTTTGGTGCCTAGAGAGTATCCTCCACATGTTTTCTTTTTTTTTTTGTTCCCTTGGCCTTAGCACTCGCAGGCCTTTTTCTCTTTTTTTCCTTACTCCTCATTGCCTGTTCAACCTTTTTCCCTTTCTTAAATGTATTTATCCAGTGACAGCATCCACTGGGCTGGAGGACTCAGCTGTCTGCTGCAGTGGGTCCTACCCAAAACCATGTGTGACCATGCTCTTTCTCAACAAGGGCTGTGCTACAGCTCTGCTTTCACCATCACCTGGTCACCAACAACCATTACACCATCACAGTGTATTTATGGTTTCATCTCTACTCTTCACACCTGTGCTTCTGAACTGTAATGAGCATTCAATATGCCATCCAAAGTGGATAAAGAGTAGTACTGGGTACCTTGACTCCATAAGATAAAGACCCAAGTAATTGGTTGGTTAAGGTACTTTGATGGCTTCAAGGAATTAATTTTCAGTTCTGAAGTAGAAGAAAGGTTTGAATGTGTGACTGCCCCATGTTTTATATGTTCTATCAATAAACATTAAGAACACACACAAAATCCCAACTTCTCCGGTGTCTGTTGTTGGGTTTGGTTTTTGTGGTTTGGGTTTTTTGCTTGTTTGGTGGTGGTGGGTTTTTTTCTATATAGCACAATCTGTATGAATCAGCTGAAAGTTAGAGTGCTCTAATACTTTTCTAAGGCCAAAATCAGGCATCCATTGCTTAGACAATGACCAAAGAAGATAAAGTTTTCAGTTACTCTTGACCTAATTAGTGTTATACAGTTGGCAAGTTACATAAGCAAATAGTTCTGTTTAGGCACCGTTGGAGGTGAAGTGTACAAACACACTTGTAGAGCCTGTGAAATGAGGTGATCCTAATAATAGTTCATTTAATCTCCTCATCTTCATTTTTTTTTCATGTCAAGAAAAGCAGACCCCATCTTCTTCAGACTCATCAGTGTAAGACTTCTGCTCTTAATTGTTCTATAAATACCATCTTAGGCAGTAAAACAATTTGTTTACCTATCTGTGATGAACTGAATGTACTTTCAGCAAATATGTTTGGTTTTAGTCCATCAACTTTTCTGAATCTTTATAGATTCATTACAAAAAAACCTCCAACTCTCAAGTGTTTATTATTAACAAAACAAACTGAAAAATATTTTCAGACATTGAATTGAAAATTTTAAAAAATTAAGTTTTAAGTCTGCAATACAAGCACAATTCCAGGCTGGGTGGTGAATTGCTGGAGAGCAGCCCTGAGGAAAGGGACCTGGTAGTCCTGGTTGATGAAAAACTCAACATGAGCTGGCAATGTGCACACACAGCCCAGGCAACTACCATGTGGCCAGCAGGGCAAGGGAGGGGATTCTCCCCCTTTGCTCTCCTGAGACCCCACATGGAGTGCTGTGTACAGTTCTGGAGCCCTCAGCACAGGAAGGACATCAAACTGTTGGAGCAAGTCCAGACGAGGGCCACAAAGATGATCAGAGGGCTGGAGCAGCTCTGCTATGAGGACAGGATGAGAGAGTTGGGGTTCTGCAGCCTGGAGAAGAGAAGGCTTCAAGGAGACCTGATAGTAGCCTTCCAGGGTCTGAAGGGGGCTACAGAAGGCTAGGGAGGGACTCTTGACAAGGTCTTGCAATAACAGGATGAGGGACAATGGGTTTAAACTGGATTTTAGGAAGAAGTTCTTTACAGTGAAGGTGGTGAGACACTGGCACATGTTGCCCAGGGAGGTGGCGTCTTCTCCCTCCCTGGAGGTGTTCAAGACCAGGTTGGATGAGGCCTTGAGTGACCTGTTCTATGGCGGGGGGTTGGAACTGGATGATCTTTGAAGTCACTTCCAACCTAAACCATTCTATGAATACATCATGTTGATGTGAGGACATTAAATTGTTTCTGAAGAGAGCAATGCAAAGGGTCTGATATTTCCAAGTCATTTACAGCAATCTATGAGGAAGACATAACAACAACAAAAACAAAATAGCAAGTGTGAGCATCAGCACTTTCACAGGAAAGAAAGTAAAATGCTTTTGTTTGGAGAAGTACCTATCATTCAACAAATATTGAACTGATTTAAAAGCAAATGTAGTAGATATTCTGTATAAACAGTACACATGCATAAGTGAAGAAATAATTATCAGTTGTGTATAGCTGTTGTTTTCTAAAACAAATCACATTACACATATTCAGAAGATTAAATATACTTTTTGCTTGGAAAGGATGGATCAGGACAAGATGTCAGTATCAGAAAAATAAAAGGAGTTTAATACTTCCTTGTTATTTCATTGAAGGATCACTGATCAGATTTATAAGGTCCATAACAAAAAGCACCCATTAATTGTATTGCTATCAACAGTTCTTTTTAAATCTCAGAACCGTGAGAATGCAAAATTCTAATACTGGGAATTTTTCAGTTTTGTTACAGTCAACTGAAATCTGTGTTGCAAATTCCTTGTCTTATCTGGCAACAAACACCTGATATATTATTACAAATATATTTCTACTCACTACTACCTCCAGTAGCATTTCACTAACACCTTGCTTCAAACCAGTGGAAATTATTGAGATATGAATCTGCTAGGCAACGGCTTAGTTGAAACCACAGGAATATGAAAGTAAACATGTGACTTCTAAACTTCACTTAAAACAAGGAGACCAATCCATCAGTGAAATTGGCTAGTTACAGAATAAAATAAGTGATATCGTTGTTGAGGAAGGCTGAAACCTTTTGCTAGACTAGTATGTTTGGTGAACCACTTGTTCTTTACCTTGGTGTTGGGATGCTAGAAAAAAAAATGCCAAGACTATTTTACATAGAAAGTCAAGAAGAAAACACTCAACACTCAGTTTCCAGGGTTAATATTTACTCACAAACATTCTATCAGAAAGGCAAATCATTGCATTTACCTTGGGATTTCTGTTTTTACTCGTAGAACAAATCACTCTGGGTTTGGCTCCCATGAATGGATCCACATACAAAAGCAATTGATGCACCAGGTAAAGTTATAAGCTGCAAATCGCATGATTAGTATGCAGAATTAAGTAGGTCTCTGATGATTACTTTTGCCCCCTATTCATTACCATTTAATTACGTTGAGGTGAATTGAGCAAGGTGAGACTCATCCTAACTGAAATCAACAGAGCTATACAAAGCATTAAACTAACCAGGTTATTTAAAATTCTCTAAACTATCTTCTACAGCCATAGAATCATAGAATGGTAAGGTTGGAAGGGACCTCAAGGATCATTTAGTTCCAACCCCCTGCCATAGGCAGGGACACCTCCCACTAGTACAGGGCACTCAAGGCCTTGTCCAACCTGGCCTTGAACACCTCCAGGAAGGGAGCAGCCACAATCTCCCTGGGCAACCTGTACCAATGCCTCACCACCCTCACTG
>VWZE01005161.1:80515-123015 GCA_013396675.1 Eubucco bourcierii
ACTCCAGGTGGGGTCTGACGAGAGTAAAGTAAAGTGGCAGAATCCCCTCCCTTGCCCTGCTGGCCACGCTTCTCTTGATGCAGCCCAGCACTCAGTTGCTGTCTGGGCTGCATGTGCACACTGCAGGCTCATGTTGAGTTTTTCATCAACCCAGACTCCAAGATCCTTTTCCTCGGGGCTGCTCTCCAGCCAGTCCAGTGTACCCATTCTTTTTTAGCACATTAAATGAAGAAATACCCGTTTTTACACACATAAGCTGTAGCAAGGTTATATATGCACTTTTTAGGAAGATTAAACAGCCAGTAAAAACGTGTAACTCAAGACCAAATTCATCCGATGCATGAAGACCATCCAACTTTTATACCAATAATTATATGTTCCAGTGTGCTCTACTTTCTAGATGAGAGCATATACATGACAAAAATGCTAGGGGAAATTATTCTAGTTTTTATAGATATTTAGATGGTAGAAATTCCATGTTTGTTGCTATGTATTCCAATGGTTCCCTTTACAAACTCTGAAGTAAGGACCCTTTCTACAGAGCTTAATATAACAAAATTACCTAGTAGAGTATCAAAGGAAGAAATGCTGTTGAAAGAAAACCGATTCACAAAAGAACAGGGAAAAAAAAGTGAAGTATTTGAGCCACTAAAATGTTCTTTAAACTTTTTTCCTGAAAGCAAGAGAGGCACGTTACATTCTGCTTAACCATTACTGAGGTGAAATAGGGAAAACAATCTTCTGACATTTGAAACAACTGCAAACAGGAAAACTCAAGAAAGTTAAAATGAATTAGAATGGCATTATTAGAGCCCTGGCCACATCACACTTACAGAGAAGTTAGGGATACTAAATCACATAAATGATGATCTAGTAAACAGAAAATTTAGGGAAAGGGATTCCTCTCTGCTCTTCATGTGAAGCAATAATCTGAGCAAGAAAGAGACACACCTTTCCTACTGAGGGTTCAAAACAAATTAATGTAACTCAGTTCAAAATGGGGAGACCCAAATACTCCTTAGGTTCTTAAGACTGAGGTTAGCAATAATCCATTAAGACTTTGATTTTTGTATTCATGGCCCTCCAGACCTCTGCAGTTATTAACATCACAGTGCAACTGAATGTAAGTTTCAGCCATAAAGTCCTTCAATATCTACAAAATTATCATTCCCTTTCATCTACCTTGAGAGGCCTAAATCCAGTAGACAACCTCAAACCACAGTGACTTGACTCCTTTCCACAGAAAATACCATTGCAGGGGCTTGCTTTCAACCACTCGCCACTATCATTGCCTGGTTGGTTGCTTATATAAACAAGGAATTATAATTCCATCCAGTTACTCCTGAGTCAAATAAAGTACATCAAATTGCAATATAACTCCAGAATAAAAGTCTCTAGGGTTGGATAAGAATATATCCAATCAAATGCTTAATATAGCATTTTGTCAATCATTCTCATTCCTTAGAAAGGAAACAAACAAAGAAATATGTTATTTATCATCACAATTCAGCTGGCTTCTACTTCTAGTTCTTTTGTTTTATTCAAAGGCACAAATATGGATAAATGTTTCTTTTTACAGAGAGGCAACAATTTGAAATACTCACTGAAAAGAAGGTCAATCATTTCCTTTATATTAAGCAACATTATTGCTGGCACCAAACATGTAATTTACTGCCAGTGAAACAGAAATGCAGGAAAAGAAAAGTTTCAACCTTTGTAGGACAAAAAAAAACTTATCTACGAATTTCTCATTGATCAAGTTCCCATGCATGTCAGAGATATTTCTCTATCTTCTACATTCATATGCAAAAATACCTAGGCTCCCTTAAGACCTTGAGACCAGTTAATAGCTGCTTAAGAAAGCACCTGATGGATTTCAACTTAGACTGTACTGTACATGAAAGCATGAGGTTAAGATTGCTATGCAGAATTTGGGAATCAAATGCTTTTTGTAATCAGGGAATAGTCATTTCCCAACCAGAAAAATGTAAATTTAATTAATAGCAAAAGTAGGCTGTGGCTATGCATGTCTTTTAAAGTAACACAGACATTTTATATGCCATGTGTGCTGTGCCACCTCAACATGCCAGAGAAGTAAGTCTATAATATAACCACAGTGGTGGTAAAACTGACCCAGAGCAATGCATACAATTATAGTTTATGTTTCTTGTACAACCATTTTAATACAGAAACCTGTCATTCAGTATATATATTTCATCTTAGCTACAGAATCACTCCACAATGAAGACAAACCAAAAGTGCTCAATACTTCTGTTGACTTGAGGATTTTTCTTAGTTATCTCTATCTGTATTATGAATCCCATTCAGCATTTTTAAAAGGAAACTAGAGCATGTCAGAAGTAGTACATGTATTTGTGAATGGAAATTGAGCAGAAACTATAGCTTTTAATGTATGAATTACTGTGTTCATTACAGGAAAGCTTATAGCTTAAACAATTAGACATTTCCATCCAAGTTAACATAAGAGGAGGACCTAAGAAATATTGTCTCTTTAAAGATCAAACTGGGGTATTTTGTTATTGTTGTTCAGACCTGACAACTGTCATTTAGCTGCCAAATATGTGACCATCTTTTCGGCAGGCTGCAGCGGGTCCATCTAATTACAATCATTCTGCACAGTACAACTGGCAGGCTAGGGTTAAGCTCACACTTTAGTCAGACTAGGTGTAAGCCTAAATTTTGCTTGACTGAGGCTACTCATTTGTCATTTATGCAACCAAAGAGGCAGGGCTCACACATAATATGGTAGTGAAGACTCCTAAGCTAATACTAACTCCACTGTTTTATCAGTCATTTTTGGGAACCAGGTAAATTCTGTTTTCCTTTGAAAGTATGTGCTGCTGTCTCTCCCTTAGATGGAACCAGGAAGGAAAGCTTCCACTGGTCCTGATCTGAGCTAAGAAGCAAACATCAGTAGGTCCTCATCCTAGCTGAATTGAGAGCAAGGTATTTTTTTCTCTCCTGAAATGCAACAACAATCAGCAGTCATCGCAGTATTTATGGGTGTCTGTTATCTTCCATTAAGTATTTCATTCTCATCTTGTCCATAAACTGATAACTAGCATCTAGGAGCTCTTAGGAGCAGTTTAATATGTTGTCCTTCAGGCTACTGACTCATAAGAGGATGGTTTTGGTAACAAAGTCATCCAAAACTGCTCATGCCTGAACTGGCATTCATCATCAGACCAGCTGTGTCAATACGACTGCTTAAAGGACTCTGGAGATGATGACTAACCTAATCTTTATTAAAAACAACCCTTCCCCCGCCCAGATTTCTTTTACCTTTGATCATTTTCAGTAACCTTGCTTACAATGGTGCCCATACACAATTATAGTAGCACAATAGAGTCAACAATGAAATGCAGCCTGTGTAAGAGCTTTTTAAATCATCTTTGTTATCCACATAGCACACTGGGAAGCAAATCTTTTTTTGAACAGCATACTAATGCTTGCCAGTCCAGGCAATGTTGATTGCAGCCCCCTCCCCCTACAGATGTGAAGATCTGCCTGAAGGGACATTGTAACAGGCATGTTAAGGGTGAAAGTGTCATTGGAGTGAATAAAACTAGAATGTTTGATTAGAAGAAGCACCTAGTTTCATTATCTTATACTAATTAGAAGACCTGACAAGTATGTAAATTCCAGGATCTTTAGCTGGACTTCTCCAGAAAATGGGCTCCCATATGCCCTATAAAAGATCTTTCCATATTAATCTGAGAAAATTTAAATTCTCAGAAATTACGAGTATAGTCTTGATCCACACAGCATGATTCATCATTTGTTTAAAGGGTACAGGATCTCACTCTGTTCCTTTAAAGTTCATTTTTGTCAATGCACTGTTTAACTACTTGGTAGTAGCTACATGTGCAAGTATAAGCTGCCTTGCAGGATACATGCTAATAACAAGCAATTAAGAAGAAGTCATTACAATCTACTATCACTAGGTTGAATTAGTTACCAGGGAGGAATTTAAAAAAAAAAAAAAATAAAAAAAAAAAAAAAAAAAAAAAAAAAAAAAAAAAAAAAGCAACTTGTCCCAATTAAGTAGGATATATTGGAAGAATGTGTTACATTTATATAGGACTCTACATTTGGCATTTGGCCAATTAGGCTGTGAGAACAATGCTAAATCACAGCAGGCCCCTCTGGAAAAGGGCAGCAGCTAACTGTCAAGTTGTTCTGCTTCACAGTGGGAAACTTCGCATAACAACACTGGGCAAAGTCCTGTTCTTGCAACATGCGGTACAAATTTTTCACATTTTGGAGAAAATCAACACAACTTCAGAAAAACATTGATATTAGTGTTCTTCAATAGCTTCAGTGTGTTAGCCATAAAGATCTCTCTTTTGTCTGAGTGCCCACAGTAAGGACAAAAGGTAAACTAATTCAAATTTGAACAGACACTCAATATATTAAACCTGTTGTTCAAACTAGTTACACATCTCCTACAACAGAGTCCAAAGTTGCTCTGGCTGTACTCTGTATACAGTTTTACTAAAATCCCTCCAAAATCCTTTGTATTTGCAGGGGAAAAAAAAAAAAACAAACCACAAAACCAAAATCACCTCCCACCTTTCCTGTACTAAAACTTAGTGGCTTTCCCTATTTACTCAATCAAGATCAGTAAGTTTTAGGACATAGTTCACAGGAAAAGAAACCTCTCAATTTCTATTTGCAGACATATGTGCTCTCTTTATATCTCCATGTCTCTATAAAATGGTATAAAAGACCGTCATAATTTTAAGGATGTGCCATCACACAAAATAATGTTTTCTGTCTTGTTATGAAATTGTTGAATAGTAAAGGTATTTGAGAAATTTTGTTGTTAATAAAGTATGTTGTCTACCAGAAATATAAGTAATGAAAAAATCCTCAATTTAAATTTATCTCTCCCCTACCCCTTTCTTCGTTTCAAAGTCACACAAGAAACCAATGAACTCAGTTACTCTGAAAAGGGTTAATGGCTATGGTCAGTAATTGTGGTCAGCTACTCTAAGTATGAGGTTTAACTATGAGACAGATGTACAAAGAAAGCAGATGGAAATTAGGCTACTAAAGAAACAGGGTAAGGTGAATACAGAATTCTGTAACCTAAATAAAACTATAAACTATACACATTTAAACTCTGTTTCCTGTGTTCCTTTTTTTTTTTTTTTTTTTTTTTAAAAATATTCAAGGGGTTTTTTTTTTTGTAAACAATGTCAAGTGGTTTGCATTTTGTAAGAAGCTCCTGATTTTGCAATACGTGTTTCCTAATATATGCAGGCATTCCTCATCAGTTACTCACTTCCTTGATGAAAGTCTTGTAGAAAGGTCTTATTTTCAAGCTGCTGTTTGACATGTATAAGGGGATATTTTTACCTGCACCGTACATGAACTACTGATTTCATACACTCCATAGCAGGAAGTATATCCTATTGCTCACGTCCTGTTAAAATTAATCATCTAATAGGAAAGGCCATGTGCTTCAATCACAGGTCCTTCTCAATACAATTTTATGGTGTGTTTTCAGAGGAAAAAGAAACTATTATGTTAATGGAAAGATCTGCCATCATAAGAACAACATAGGATGCCTAGGGTTAAGATTTTTGTCTTAACTTTGCACTACTGAGCCCTAGTGGTGGAAAGTATCTTCTATCAGAAACCAAAAGGCAACGTTTGGTCAAGATGTCCAGTAGTTGAAGGGATCCTACAGAAAGTCTAGAGAGTGACTTTTCATGAAGGCACCTAGCAATAGAACAAGAGGGAATGCTTTCAAGCTCAGGGAGAATAGGTTTAGGATCTTAGGAAGAAGTTCTTCAGTACAAGGTTGGTGGGACTCTGCAACAGGCTGCCCAGGGAGGCTGCAAATGCCTCCTCCCAGACAGTGTTTAGGGTCAGGTTGGATGAGGCCTCAAGACACAGAGTCCAGTTGAAATGCATCACTGCCCACAGCAGAGAGGTTGGGGTAGATGAGGTCCCTTCTAGTTTATTTGATGATTCTATGTTGCAGCACCAGCATGGTTTGGTTGAATCCAGTCCTCAGCCTGCTTAGCTGGAAGACCTTTGAGAATGCTCTTGTTGACTGCTAAAAGCATGAGCACAAATTTTGAAAAAGTACTAAAACAAAGGGTCTATTTTAGCTTCCCAAGTATGTTGTCGCTCTGTTTCATCCCACTTCAGTCTATGGTAGACATGTCTAGACTTTTTTTCCTATGTTTTCATAGTTGAAAAGATGTAGAGATAAAAAAATCCTGTATCTTGCAAAGCTGTGTATTGTAACATGATGCTATGTTTTCGTTTGACCCTGCATATAATGTTAGATTATGTGATAACAGTCTTGCTCCATAGGAAGCAAAACAGCAAAGGGGGAAACCCCAGTTACCTAATCAGCAAAATAACAAGTTGTCTCAGCTGTTCCCAGGTCTAAGGGGAGAGAGTTCAGCCCCATGGCTGGAGGCCATACCCAGAACCACAGAAAAACAGGAAGAGGTAGCTGGAATACGTTACTCTGGAATACCTTACCTTACCAAGATGGGTTACTGCCTAGGATGCATAGAACGTATTACAAGGTCTCAGAAAGAGCATTTGAAGATTAGACAAGAGTTATTGCAGGATCTTTAGGGGAGAAAACACTGGTGGAAAAAGGGAAGGATTAAGGTTGTTTGAGAAAGGATTGTCAAACAGAGGGATAAGGGTATAAAAAGGCAGTGGTGTGTAAAGCTAATTTTGAACCATCTTCTTGGGTGAGAGGATCTCTATTTTATGAGTGTATGTGTGTGAGTGTTTGCATGTTGCAATCATGGGCTGTAGGACCCTGCATGTCTGGGGTCTTGATGCACGTGACGGTAAGTATGCCACTGTTTGATTCCTAGTAACTATCCATCCAAACAAGCCATGGAGCAGGACAAGCAGTCTGTGAGCCAGGTGTCCAAGTGGCCATGAATCTGGACAGAATATGTGTATGTGTTTGTGATTGATATGGGATAGGTCATAATATTCCTGCATCATGCATTGTCCTCAGGTGAGGAAGATTGTGATCTTGGAGGAAGCTTGAAAAAGCCTTAAGATTTGTGGAGACCAAAGAGAAAAGGCAAGGACTATTGGAATACTGTGATTCTTTTCATCTTGGTTACAAATTAAAATTTTATTCTCATTTTTCACCATGATTATTGAGAATTTAGCTGATTGTAATCAAAAGCCAAAATTAATAACTTCCCACTAATAAAAAAAAAAATCCTACCTTATAGATAAATACCATGTTAGTGTTATTATGAATGCTTTTCATTCCTAAATATCTATCTCCAGCTAAAAGCCTGGCAAATCACCAAAGATATACTTTGAGGAGCCTACTTCACTGCAATACAAATAGTGAGTGTGCATGTCTAAGGCTGGGAGAATTCTGTATCTGTAATGCAAAGTTTCTACGATCAATAATGCTGATCAGTGATACCTACATCTAGCTGAGCTTCACTGGCTTATGCAGGCAATCACATATCCCAAACCTAATGGAAGGTTTCTAAAACATTACCAAAATGAGCTCATCCAAGAAAGTAATTATACAGATCATATTAGGGGATAAAAGGATGAACATTTCTAATCAGGTTACGTTGTAAGTCATATAGAGAATTCATAAGACACTTATGATGAAAGTCTATTCTCACCTAATCATTCAGAGCCTGAACACACACAGATAAATTGATACATCATAAGGGCAGTATTTAGTGCTATGCATAGGATAATAGGCATATTTAACAGCCAATTCATCAAAATATTCCAATAAAGTTTCTGCTTTTTCATTTCAATGCAGATTACAGATATAATTCATTCCAGCATTAGCTAGTTGATTAAAAGCCTCTCTCTTTCAGTTTTTGTCTGAATTGAATAAATGACAGTCTTACTGAATTGTCTGTATTGCACTCATAAATGCAGTTAGAATGAGAAATAATTGAAAAATAGTGTAAAGGAATGAACACTTATAGGAACCCTTCTTCAATTATGCATAATCTGTTATTTTACTCTAGGTGAACATAAAACCAACTTTGTTTTGTGAATTTACGTCTTAAACAAAAGTAGAATGAGACTAACCATGTCTTACAGGAAACTGTCTCCATTGCAAATTAGGTGCTAACTGGAGTATATACAGCTGTGGTCAGCCCTGATAACACAAGCAGTTCTGAATTAATTCTTCCTTAGCAACTCCAGCAGGCTTAGCAACTTCCTGAAAAATGTTCAGACACTAATATTAGAAAATACGTGAAAGAAATAGGAAAGAGCTAACACAAAACAAAAAAAAAATCAAAACGAAAAACACACCTCCCCCAAAACAACAAAATAAAAACTAACAATAAAAAGCACAAAATAATCCAACCAAAAATCAAAATCACAGGTTTTTACACTTACAGATAAACTATATAAAGAAAAATAATTCTTAAAAGGTCCTGAACTCATAGTATTATTGCATTTTACCTCTTCCACTTTCAAAAAAATCTCAGTATGAAATTTCAAGAGTTTTACAGTTTTTTTTCTGTAGTTATTAATAACTGGATTCTCTGCATTTTTGACAGAAGTATTCCCAGAGTTCCAAAACAGCTTCCTTTGACAAGTCACAGGAAACAAACAAACAAAACTATAAATAGCACTGGTAATTTTTCTGCTTCTCTATAAAAAAGGCTAATAGTTTATTTTTTTGTGCAACCACTTCAGCTGAGAATTTCATAAGCAGTCAAATATTTTAATGCAGTTGTCTGTGTCGAGTTTTGATGTATATTACTTTTGCAAAACACAACCAAGTTAAGATCCTTGGCAGTGACTGGTAGTTTATGCATTAAACATGTAATCATGTGGTAATTAAGGATGGTGAAATTATATCAGAATAGTATGTTAATGAATTTCATTTTTCATCAGTGTTTGGTAAACAACCTCTGTGTAGGATCTTCCAGGAAATGTTTTAACTGTCTCTTCTGTTTAATAGTGTTCCTTCCTGGGAGAGCATAGGAAAGTGTTCACGAAAGACAGACTTTATCAAAGACATCAGAATTAATGTGTCAAAACCAAGGATGATGTAAATCAGATAATTTAATCATTTTATGTAGAATCATGCAATCATTTAGATTGGAAAGGACCTTGAAGACCACCAAGTTCAATCATTAACTTAGCAGTACCAAGTCATCATTAAATCATATCCCTCAGTGCCACATCTGTATGTTTTCAAGTACTATCAGGGATATTGACTCAGCCACTTTCCTGGGCAGCCTGTTCCAGCGCCTCACACTTTGGTGAAAACATTTTCCAACATCCAATCTAAACCTTTCCCAATGCAACTTGAGGCCATTGTCTCTCTCCTGCTTGGGAAAAGAGACAAGCATTCACCTCTCCACAATCTTCTTTCAGGTGATTTGTAAAGTGTGGTAAAGTGTCCCCTGACTGCTTTTCTCAAGTCTATACAATCCCAGGTCCCTCAGCTGCTCCTCTTGACGCTCGTGTTCTAGACCTCTCACCAGCTTCAATGTTTTTCTTTGGACAAACTTTAACACCTCTACATCTTGTAGTAAGGGCCCCAAAAGTAGTGTTTGAAGTGTGGTCTCACCAGCCAGTATAGAGGAACAATCGCTTTCCTAGGCACACTGCCCTCACTACTTCTAACACAAGCCAGGATGCTTTCTTGGCCAGCATCCCCAGGCAGCTTTTCCACCAGGCAGCTTTCCAGCCACACTCTCATAGGACTGTAATATTTCATGAGTTTGTTGTGACCCAAGTGCAGGATCCAGCACTGGAACCTTGTACAGTTAGCCCCAGGCTCCTGAGCCCAGGGGAACACAACTTGGGACTGGGCACCAACCGGATTTAACACCATTCACCTGATCATCATTCTTTGGGCCAGGCCATCATACCAGTCTTTTACCCAAGAAAAAGTGTATCCATCCCAACCATGAGAACCAGTTTCTCCACTAGAATGCTGTGGGAAATGGTGTTAAAGGTTCTACTGAAGTCCAGATAACAACATCCACAGTTTTCCCCATGTCCACTACATGATCAGTCAAGTAGGACCTACCTTTTATATGCCTCTGATGACTGGGCCTGGCAACCTGGTTGTCCTGTACATGCTACACAATGATAGTTCAGATGATCTTCTCCAAAACCTCCTCCAGCAACGAGGTCTTGACAAAAGGTCTGTAGTTCTTCTAATTCTTGATCTGGCAATTCTGGGAGATAAGCATCACATTTGTCAGTCTCCAGTGAACTGGGACCTTGCTGGTTAGCCAGAACAGTTGGTAAATGATTGAAAGTGACTTGGTGAGCATTATCATTTGAATGTATCTGCACTGAAATAACCAAAGTATTAACTACCATTTATGTTTAAATAACAAATTAACAATAAGCACAACTACAGGCTGAGAATCAGTCAAAAAAGGTTCAAAAGTAACACTGCAAAATATTCTAACTTCTTCTAACCTGAAGTTTTCTGAGTCTTCCTTGAATTAGACTTGTAAGGTGTCTCCATTAGCTTTCACTCGGATGAGAAATGTGCTGTTGAAGATATTTTCCAGACCTTCCCCACCTACAATACTTAATATTGCAGAGTAGTCTTGAGGGTGTAAATTTCATCCTTTTAGATGAAATTAAAGTGCTAAGATGCAACTGCTTCTTCTTCTGCTATCTGGCAGAGCTAGCCCACAATACAGCCCTAAAATCCACAAAGTACAGCTGTGGGGTTTTCAGATCTCTCACTATACTGTCACAATACGTGCTCTTGCAGAGTAAACCTTTTAAGAAAACTAATCAAAGCCTTAAAAAGAGTATCAGTGATATACTGAATAAGGTGATGAGTAAAACTTGTGTAGAATGCTGAGTATCAACTATTTACAGTACATAGAACAGAATAAAGCCAAAATCTGAAACATTAAAAGGAAAAAATAAGTTTTTAAAATTATTCTCACTTCCTCCCCACTCACACTGCCAGGATCATTACTGTAGCTCACAATTCATTCACCATGGTCTCTGATCTGTCATCTGGAAGGAAGGTAGCTAGGAATAGGCTGTATGAATTTTACATGCTGTGGGAATGTGCTCTAGTATTTGTGGTAGCTCAGGGAAATCCTTTTGTTGTACACTCATCCCATGTGCAATGCCAGCAATTTGGGCTTGTGCAGCAAGTCTGTCATGGCCCTCAAGAACCAGTCTCCATGCATCTTTGAAGATGATCTGTAAAATATGCATCCAAGCTGGTCAGAAATGTTGGAGTAGATACCACATAATAGATAGAAATAATTCATTTATCATAGAATGGTGCGGTTGGAAGGGACATCAAGGATCATCTAGTTCCAAACCCCTGCCATAGGCAGGGACACCTCCCACTAGAACAGGTCACTCAAGATCTCATCCAACCTGGCTTTGAACACCTCCAGGGAAGGAGCATCTACAACCTCCCTGGGCAACCTGTTCTAGTGCCTCACCACCTTCACTGTAAATAACTTCCTCCTAACAACCAGTTTCAACCTCCCCTCTGCCAGTTTAAACCCATTGCCCCTTGTCCTATCATTGCAAGACCTTGTCAAGAGTCCCTCCCCAGCCTTCCTGTAGGCCCCCTTCAGATACTGGAGGACTACTATAAGGCCTCCTGGAAGCCTTCTCTTCTCCAGGTTGCAAAACCCCAACTCTTGTAGCCTGTCCTCAAAGGAGAGCTGCTTCAGCCCTCTGAGCATCTTTGTGACCCTCTTCTGGACCCGCTCCAACGTTTCCATGTCCTTCCTGTGCTGGGGGCTCCAGAACTGCACACAGTACTCCAGGTGGGGTCTGACAGGAATAGAGCAAAGGGGCAGAATCCCCTCCCTTGCGCTGCTGGCCACACTGCTCTTGATGCAGCCCAGCACTCGGTTGCTGTCTGGGCTACCCTCTCGCTGTAGGCTCATGTTGAGCTTTTCATCACCCCAGACCCCCAGGGCCTTTTCCTCAGGGCTGCTCTCAGCCATTCCCCACCCAGCCTGGAGCTGCGCTTGCGATTGTGCCTACCCAGGTGCAGGACCTTACACTTGGCCTTGTTGAATGTCATGTAGTTGGCTTGAGCACACCTCTGCAGTCTATCCAGGTCCCTCTGGATGGCATCCCTGCCCTCTAGCAAGTCGACTGTGCCACACAGCTTGGTGTCATCTGCAAACTTGCTGAGGGTGCACTGTTTCCTCTGTCCATGGCACTGGCAAAGATGTTACTCTGTCCATGTCACTGACAAGGATGTTAAACAGCCATTTGTGTGGCTACACTATGTTGTCTTCTTTATAGGTCTCTACAATCTTGCTTTAGAAGACCGACCCACTTCTCATCAGAAAATATAACTTATTTTGTAGATAAGGTTGGGATTTTACTAAAACCAGTTTTGGTATCTCCCAGAAGAAATGTTTACTATTTATAATTTTGGTTGGTTATTTTGTGCCGTTTTTATTTTTTTGCATTAGATGATTAGATTTACCCATGGCTTTGTTTCACTTTGGAAATTCCAATGATTCAAAGGCCTGAGTATTAAAAACCCCTGGGGGAAGCCTTCTGTAACACCAAAAGCTTCATCCAAAGGGATCTGCTAAATTTACCTACTATTCTCTGAAACAAAACCATAAATGTATATATTTTAAATATTTTTCAAAGGGATTAAAAGCAGCAGCTGACATAAGTAAAACTAATCTTTTCATACCAAAATTTGGCAGCATTAGCTGAGAGGTTAATTAAAGGTTAATTCCACCAACTGAAATGGTAAGCAAAAGTATCCTGTTACTCTTGTAATCATAGGAAACTGTGACCTGAGTAAGGATTTACTGACTCTTGTCATAGGCTAAACAGCTAATTCAAAGATATTGTTAAAATTTGTGAATTTGGTTTCGCTTTTTAATATGCTAGAATTTATTTTTCTTGTATTTACTTGATGACTAGTGTACCATGTGAGTATAGAACTCATGCATAAACCATCCAGTAGATACAGTGTTCTGTTTATCTCAAATACTTAGATTAAATATCGAACTCCTAACTTCAAAATCCACCCTAAAAGAGAAGATAATCATGCTAGTTACTCAGTGTTCCAGTGCTCAATGTTGTGTTGGTTACATAGTGTCTAATTGGAAACCTTACTCTGAAAATTCAGCACAGTGCAAGTTGCTGTGGTGCCAAGAAGAGCTGAACTTCTTCCCCAACTACTTCTGAAGTGGCTCAATCCTCCTCATATGCTGTTAATATCTCTTTGTCACTTAGGGTGTAGAACACCTTAGATTTTTGTAGTGGGGCACTCCAAACTCCCATCTTCCCCCCCCATCCATCAGCGGAAGTTTGAATGGGGGAAAGACAAAGGCGCGAAACTGCTTTCCCCTCCTCCTGCAGGCTTGAATGGGGAACAGCAAAATGCATTTTTCCTCCCACATGTTACTCACTCATGGGAAAGCCTGTGCTGGAATCTGAGATTGTGGTTGCCTGGATTCTTCGTGCCCAGTATATAATGGCACTGGACACACTGTCTAGGAACAATTTAAATAGCCATCAGAAAGCACAGGCAAGTCCATGAAGTGCATTAAGTCCATTAAGTCTGTTTGAGAGATTTCTCTGTGGCATCCGGACTGACCTGGTTTCTCCTAGGACCAGCATACCCTGTCTTCCTTCTCCCTACTCTCAAACTGGAAGGACCCTGCCTCTGCTGTAAAACTGCTGCTGTCAGCAGGAACACATCATCAGCGCAGCTTTTCTCTTCGCTGCTAAGGTAGTGCTGCTCCACAAGACCTGCCTTGTGGAAGCTGTGTCTGGAGACACTGACTTTGGCAGGTTCCATTTGCACTGGACTTATGCCACGTGTTTCCGTAACTGGACTATAAAACTTGCAGTCCTCAGAGGCTGCCACGAAGGAGATCCAGGGAGTGTCTCCAAGTTCCTACACCATTCTCACAAGTAAATCTCTCAGCCTTTCCCTGGAGTTCTGCTCTGCCTCTGCTTTCTAAGTGGGGTAAAGCTATCTTGTAGCTTAACCTTTTTTCCATTATCTGACTTTCCTAAATTACCAAAATCTTCCATAAACATCCTTGTGAAAATTCCCGACTGAATTAGAACCTGTAAATAAAATTTAACTGGTTTTGTATATAGTTTTGGGGCGGAGTTTTTCAGGAAAATAAAAATAACTATATTTTTTATAATTCCTGCCTTGTCAAATTGTTCCTAGTTACGTTAATCCTCTATATCATCAGCTCCAAACCCCTAGATATCAATTATCTCTCTGGGTGCTTTTTACCAGAGGCTCCAGGTAGAGGCATGCTCCTGACTCAGTGCACAGAGTGTACTTCTCAGTTCTGATCCTGTGCAGGTTGGCCCAGGGGCTACTGCATAAAGTATCTCCTGATTGATCTGCTCAAAACCTTGTCACTGCTAGGGGTGAAAAGTTCTTTCAGGTGACTTGACAGGGATGACTCACATTCAGACTGTCATGGATTAATCTCAGTCAACAGCTGAGCACCACAGCTGCTTGCTCAGTCTGCCCTGGCCGGCTGTGTGATGCTCAGCTGCCAACTGAAGTTAGCCCACAAAAGGGACTGTTCTCAATGATATTTATGATGCCTTATTCTGAAAACAGTGCTGATAATTTCACTGAGGCTGATGAAGAAGCTGGACAATATTCAGTATAATTAAAAGCTTAGAGACCATAAGAATAAATGGCAAGAAAATGTCATTGCAATCTACATTGCTGCCTCTGATTAGATACAAGTAAGTTTGAATTTTATATACCACAAAAACTTTAAAAATGTTTTTATCTATCCTTATGTCACTGAACTTACTAAATCTGAAAAAGAATTCTTTCACTCTCAATGACATGTTCTGTTCCTGAAAAAAGAATTGAAAATAGAAATGCAGTTCCAAGGCATGAGTTGCCATGTTTGTTAACTCCTTAGACTATTTCCCCTCCCTCTACCCCCCAAAAAAACCAAAAACAAACCAACCCTTCATAAGAAGACTGAAGAAATAATAACATAAGAATGCAAAGTTAAAATACATCAGCAACTTTGGAAAAGTCTGCAATATATAATGACAGCAACATGGATCAATGTGTTCAACCTAACTTTTCCCTTCTTGCTTTGGTTTGTAAGTTTTTGCTTCCAAGGCCAGCCTGCGCTAGCAGTGGTTGTTTGCTGCCAGTACTTAACCCAACGAGATGAAAACTATGGGCATACTCAGCCTTATAATTTGTAATCCTATCCTGCTTCTATAGCTTACATCTGAACCCACTAACAAGAAAAGTCAGAAAGACCAAATACTCAGGAGTATTTCACAAGAAACTGTCTTTATTATGACTTAGCAGTAAGATTTTACTGTTTTGGGGTGGAGGGTTTTTTGTTTTGTTATTGTTTGATCTCTAAGAAAACAGGACTACAAATTAATGAGTAATTCTTGGTTGCACAACTATGGAAATTATTACTGTCGAAAACCACAAGCGACAAGGTACTGTTCATGAACTATAGCTAACACACGGAATATCCCCAAAGCAAGCAACTTCTCTATTTTGGGAAGAGCCACACAATTTGCACAGCAATCTACTAAGGCTGTTGAGCATATTATTACAAGCATAATTTGACTTCATCAGGAATTTAAGTATTTTGATAGGAATAATAAAGTCTGTACAGATCCCATCGGCTTCAGGATGAATGTTATGAGCACAGTTTCACATAATTAGTCATTTGTTTGCATCCCCCTACTTTGTTTTCTTTGCCTCCTATTCCTCAAAAGTGTCTCACTAAGTGAGACTACTTCATTCGTGTGTTTTTTAATTGGCAATCCTTCCACAAAAATCCATACCACAGGCAACAGGTATATATTACTCCATGACAGCATCACCTTACCAACAAGGAACGATGTTGAGAACAAAATAGCTCTCGTACTTGTTATCAAGTACATCCATTTATTGTTAGAGAAAGCACCATTAAAATGTGATCTAATACAAATTCTAAAATATAATAATCTAACATATGCTACAAAGCAATTTGATTCAAAGTCCTCAAAGGTTTAACAGAATATGTTGGAGGAAAACAAACTAAGTGTGAGATACCATTGGAAACTGAATGGAAACTGATGGTGTTTTTCTTTAACAGCACCAGCTGCTGTTCTAAATATTATGTAGGTTTATTATCCATAGAGAGCAAAATAAGTGATCTATAAGTGATTTTTGCTTTTGGTACTGTTAAATATTGCAAAAACCCAGTGCAAAAGAAGAAATGAGATAAATTTCCTCAAGAAAACAGCAAAATAGAAGACTCTCTTTTAATACGGTGGGATGGAAACAGGACGTTTAGAAAAACCTTCAAAGTGAAATAATTTGGTGATCATATATTTTGGGTCCTGCACTGATTTTTCACTGAGGTAGTAGTAATTAATTTAAATTGATTAAATACATACAAAAGAAATTCTCCCTTTTTTGTTTCAGTAAAGGATATTACTAAACAGATTTAATATATGCCAGTAAAATTTAGCATTTCCATGTATTTTATAATGTGAGGCAGTAACCAGATTCTATACACACCAATGCTTTCAGTCTCTGTTAAAATATATACAGATTCAGTTCCATGGGCGCATGTACCCTACAACAGAGGAAAATTGAAGATCTTCAGAGTATTTGGCAACACATGTTCACTCTTTATAGGTTATAGAACAGTCCTAAAACAAATGGATCCAGATGGCTATTCTGTCTCTTCCACCATGTGGGAATATAGAAACTGGCATGTTAAAAATGCCTGGAAAAGTCACCCTCCCAGACTGTTGTACAGTTAGTATCAGCAAAGTCGCTCTTGTACTGATACTTATTTTCTCTTGTGTACAAAAAGTAAGAAAATTTAATATTTAATCACGTATCCATAAATCTCAGACACCTATTTCTCAGATTCTCCTCTCTTCTGCTTAACATATTTCTATTCAGCTGTTGTAGGGAAGATAAGGGCTACTCAGTCCTTTATTTTGCCTGTGGAAGAAGATGATCACAAGATCCCATTGTGCAGTTCTTTACACCTATGCATGCAAACTCAAAGCAATTCTATCTTCAATATCTAAGTGGCAGAAGGTGTAACAATTGTTCCTGCCAAATGAAAGCAAATGGACTGCTTCTCCGACTTTTGGTAGGCACAAAAGGTGGAGAAAAGCAGAAAACAACAAATACTGCAAAAACACTTCTAACACTTCCATTTTTTAAGTAAGAGGGTCACAAAGATGATAAGAGGGCTGGAGCAGCTCTACTATGAGGACAGGCTGAGAGAGTTGGGGTTCTTCAGCTCGGAGAAGAGGAGGCTTCGAGGGGACCTGATAGTAGCCTTCCAGTATCTGAAGGGGGCCTACAGGAAGGCTGGGGAAGGATTATTTACAAGGTCCTGCAATGACAGGACAAGGGGCAATGGGCTTAAACTGGCAGAGGGGAGATTTAGACTAGATGTTAGGAGGAAGTTCTTTACAGTAAGGGTGGTGAGGCACTGGAACAGGTTGCCCAGGGAGGTTGTGGCTGCTCCCTCCCTGGATGTGTTCAAGGCCAGATTGGATGAGGCCTTGAGTAACCTGTACTAGTGGGAGGTGTCCCTGCCTATGGCAGGGGTTTGGAACTAGATGATCCTTGAGGTCCCTTCCAACCTTACCATTCTATGATTCTATGATTACAGAACATATGGTAGTTTCCAATTCAAGCATTGGTAAGTGTGTATGTTTTACATAGCTTCAGCATACAGGGACAGAGATAAAATGGAAGCTATCAGAGCTTACCCAAAGGCAGAACCACTTACACATAATGCTTTAAGATCTGTTTTCCTAGAGTTAATTAATTTATTGTTAAGTTTTCTTGTTCAATTGTCTGTCTCTTGCAGATTTAAAGTACTCCACCAAAATTATTTTCTATTCCGTTCTTTCTAGTTTAGCTTTATCTTAAAGGACGCACATTTAGGCACCATGTAGCTGGTGAGCTTGTCCCACGGTTTAATTAGTGTGCATAATAAATCACAAAATACCACAAGTAGAAAACTGCAGCATATGTAATAATGATTTTGTATCCTATACCCTCCAATGCTGAGAAATAAAATTGACTCTGTCTTGGCACTTCTGCCTTCATTTCCATGTACAAACCACTTACTTAACACACATCTAGTCAAAATCATCCAGAAGTGAATGTGCCTCACTTTTCCAAACCTGAAGTAAATTGAGCTTTATGGAGGGGAATTCTAAAAATCCCAAGGGGTGGAATTCAAATATCTCCTCTAAGCTACAGTTGTAGAACTAATTTTGCTTCTCCACAGAGATGTTCTTTCCTTTAGGCTGGAGCAGATGGCAAAGCTCCTTCATCTAACTTCCTGGCTTTCTGAGTCCTTTGACCTGTGGCCCATCTTGACCAGACCCGGTACATAAGGAAGGTCTGTGGTGCCTGTGTGGCATAGCATGAGTGAATCTTTATGGTTTTGGTGGGCCGTACTCCTCTGGACCCTCAAAGCTAGAATGTACTTACCCCTGTAATAAGGGAATAATATTCCAACTGTTCACTGTGTGCATAAATTGCATTATGGCACTCAGCCCAGTGTCATAACACAGATGCAGTTTCAGTTTACTGTTTATCTTGGCTGATGCGCTAAAGTTATGTCCTCAACCACCCTTCCTTCATTTCAGTTTCTTTCAAGTTGATAATCTTGATATGGTGGTGAATTACAAGATTATTTGTGACATATATGTGTTTCCAGTGCTGAGTGTGCAGACATCAAAAAGAAGAAATTCATGGTTGGATTTCTCAATAATTTTGCTTGAAGCATGCAACCTGCTCAAACTGAAGAGCTCCAAAGAGATACAAAGTTTAATAAATAGACACACTGCTCCATTTGTGTTGAGCACAAATGAAGTCATTGCTTAAATTCAGGAAAAAGTATTCTCTATTTCATACTGTAAGAAAGAGAAGGAAAAAAATACTGGAAATTAAATAGCTTAAACTGGATCCATGTAATTTCCTAAGTATGAAATTTACTTCACTGCATAATGATTTTAAAATACTTATACTTGGAAATAACTTCAATAGCAACATCCATTTCCAGTTAGAAAATCCAAATATTTGTTGTATATTTTAAAATCTTTTAGTCCCAAAATCAGATGCAAAGGTCCTGGAGGAATGAATAAAATTTAAATATCAGAGAAGCAACTCTTACTGATTGTTAGATGTGCAATGAATAGGAGTGCTAGGGAAAGATTTACATTATTTTTGTATTTCCCATATAAATTATATCCGAGTATTGGCGTATAAATTTAAACAATCCTTAGAACAGTCAGTATTTCTTCATCAGGGAATTTTCTGTAGATTCAAAAGTAAAATGTGTATCTCTTGTTTATTTGTAATATCTCCATATAGAGGATCTTTTCTCTAATCACTGTGTTTGTTTGGAACATAGTCCTAAAAATAGAACCAAATTAAGCAATTTGTTTTAGCAGCTCATCAGCTTTTATCTAATCAGTGTGCCTTCAATACTGATTTCTATGCTAGTTCATCTATTTATATTTAATGTGCTTATTCTCCCCCCTCCCAGGACAAGTGCTTACTATCAGGATTCATTTAAACAAAAATTGTCATTCTCTAGCTTATGGTCTCTCTTGATGCAAGAGCCAAGTAGATCATAGCACTGAAGAAAAGGAGTAGCCCCTGAAGTCTGCTGGAGCTAAGGCATCTAGAAGGTAATCCCAAATCTACAGGATTATGAATCCATACACTGAACTCCCTCCTCTTTGCAAGATGTGGAATGGGAAAGAGTTGTCATTCAAATATGAGGTTTCTTAGATAGCAACATAGGAAGTAAAGAAAATGGCAAGGCAAAGAAATTGATTTCTGTATCCATGCTCTTTTGTCAAGTGGATTTCTGTAGAAAATTGTCCTTTAGGGATTTGTAAGCATTACCGCTACAAATATCCATTTCCAAGAGATCATAAGAAAAATTTGCCTAAGGCCAAAACACAATAGACAAGATACTGCCAACCTTAGGACTGCATCAGAAGAGAGGTTTCTGGTGAGGATATGAAAATACTTGTGACAATTTAGGGAAAAAACCTGTTAAGAGGCATATGTTTGCTGTCTATGAAGGCATAAGGGTAAAGCTAAAAACACTATTTTAGTGTGGTGGGTTGACCTTGGCTAGCCTTTAGATGCTCACCAAGGTTCCGCTTTCTCAACAGGGCAGGAGAAAGAACTATGATGAAAAGCTTGTTGGTTGCGATGATTGCGATGAGAACAAGGAGGTCACTCACCAATTACTGTCCTGGACGAAACAAACTTGGGAAAATTAGTTTAAAAAAAATTTATTGATAAATAGTGATGAAGTAGGTTATTGGGAAATAAAAACAAAGGTAAAAATACCTTCCCCCACCCGCATCTTCCCACACTAATTTTCAAACTGATCTTCTACCTCCTCCCTCTGAGTGGTGAATGAGGAAAGTGGATTATGGTCAGTCATTACACTTACTCTCTGTTGCTTCTTACTCCTCACGGTCATCTCCTGCTCCAGCATGGGATCCCTCTCACAGGAGACAGTCCTTCATGACCTACTCCAAAGCAGGTGCTCACAATGGGCTGTAGTTCTTCACAAACTACTCCAGGATTGGTCCTTCCCACGGCCTACAGCCCTCTGGGGACAAACGGCTCCAACATCTTAGTTAATTGAGAACTGAAAGAGAAAACTCAGAAGTTCTATTTCCATTGTATAAGTCAATATCTATTGCTAGGAGGAAAATAGTACATTCCATTATCTACCACTTCATTATTTTCTTGTGTTTTCAGATTTTTCATTGAAGATATTCTGATTTTACTTGGCAGCTGTCAAAAGTTTCTCCTGAGTAAAAAATGGTAAACATCAGAGTCAATCCCAAAATAAATGAGCTCAGAAAATCAGCCATGCTCATTAGGTAAATAAGTAGGATATGGGTTACATTTGCTGGATTAAGTGAATCACAAATTGTTTCACCCAGTGTGACCAAAAAAAAACCAAGTTAAATTCAAATCAAGACTCTCATCAGGTATATAAAGGAAGTATTCACAAAACCTCCCCAAAAGATATATTTGAATACTGGAATTTGTAGAGGATCTAATTTTGAATGGACTGGGTAAAAAGTAAAAGAGAATTATTGTTGTATCCTTTCCATTCTCCTCAAGGTCAGCTATTTCATTCTAGTCAGACAGCATCAAGGAAATTCAATGCCCCATTCTATAAAACACTGAAGTCTCAGTCCTGAAGACATTTAGAATTTGGTTATTGTTTGTTTTGTTGAGAAAAGATACATGAATGACAAAAATGCTTAACCTGTTTTGAAAGAAAGCTTCAATTTCGGCAGGTTGAGGTAAGCTCACTGTTAAGTGACAAGGCCATCCACACAAAATCAAACATTCTAAACCTGCAAATGTCAATAAGAGCTTTTCAGGCTACACAACAAAGACAGGAAATTACAGTTTCCATGAATCACCACAAGCTCTTCTAAACAGTCCTTCCTCAGCCTTCCTGTAGGTCCCCTTCAGATACTGAAATGCAGCTATAAGGTGTCCCTGGAGTCTTTTCTTTTCAAGGCTGAACAGCCCAAACTCTTTCAGCCTGTCTTCACAGCAGAAGTGATAAACCTCTCCTTTGTGATAACCTGACTGGATAAATAATTTACTGAGCACCACACAGACTGAAGAGATGTCTCCACCAGCGTTTTTCCACCTGCCTTGGACTTCTGCCGCGTGGATGCAGACTATTGAATATTGCTTGCAGCATCAGAAGGCAGCTGAGGCACTGAGAAATCCAGCAAGCGATCATTGCCAAATCTCACCATCTCACCTTCCTGAGTAAAGCCTGCCGCTCCCTTAATTCTCTGCCGAGCCTGATTGTTAGTGGTGTAAAAGCTGTGTTTACAGCTTAGTCTTTTCCGTTTTCTGACATTCTAAATATCTAAATTTGTCCATAACATCCTTTGAAGAATTCTCGATCAAATTAGAACCTGTATATGGACCCAAACTAGTTTTGTATATAGTTTTGGAGGCAGAACTTTCAGGAAAATAAATCTCCCTTTAGGTAGTTGTAGAGAGCAAAGAGGTCTCCCCTCAACCTTCTCTTCTCCAGACTGAAGAACCCCAGCTCCCTCAGGCACTGCTTATAGACCAGGTGCTCCAGACCCTCCAAGAGTCTCGTTGCCCTTCTCTGAACACGCTCCAGAACCATAATGTCCTTCCTGCAATGAGGGGATCAGAACTGAACACAATACACAAGATGTGGTCCCACCAGTGCTGAGTTCTGCCCAGGCAATAGAAAGCATTTTGTAATCTTATGGTCTGATATGATGGCAATATATAGTAAGAACTGATGCTCATCTCTATCTTCCTTACTGTATTAATGTACCCTAGAAGCTGCTTCTATCTCAGGTTTTTATTTCTTTTCTCTGAGACAAGCCCTAGAATATAGGAGATGAAACAAAAAGCTTTTGCTAGGGAAAGTGATACCTTATGCCATACATTTAATTTTTTTAAACAACCATGCTTATTAAACAACATTGTGGTTTAATGGCTGTGATGATAGAAGTGACAATTTCTGAATATATAAAACACTCTGCATTATTTATTTTTTCTTAATTTAAATGTGCTTTTCTGATAGTGTAAATCATATCTACAGTTGTAGCATAGGTTAGTGCCAGCAGCATTTTAGCATCTGGCTGTCAATCTGAAGTTTTACCTCAATTCCACTCATTGCTATAATTTAGATCCCATGTGTCATACTTCTTGTTCTCTATCATTCTAGTTCTTCAAAAAGTTTGTTGCTATTCTCATTCATTAATCTTTTCTCAGTAAGGAAAAGGCATGACTTTTCTAGAAAACCAATGCCATCAGCCTCTGTATTCATTCATATTACTCAAAAATTTCCATTATGTTCTCAGCATTTCTAGCACTTAAATCACCCAGGCTGACATTACCTGAGGATTTCTGTGGGGCTTTCTAGATTTCATATCAAGAATTACATAATAAGACATATGAAACTATTAATCTATGATCCAAAGCTACTACTTACAACCAGACTTGGCAGTCATAAATCACTGACTGCATCATCACAGAACTTTTCTGATATTTTCACAGCACTGTATTTGCATGAATCTTTTGGGACATTATCACCTTATCTAGTGAAGTCAGTGGAAGATCTGTCTTTGATTTAGTGCTCACAGAAATAATCCACTGAATTGGAAACGTTGAATGTATTTGTCCCAAAGGTATCTGGAAGCAAATTGAGGTGGAAACTCTTTTTATAGAATATGTTGAGGTGCGTAAGAGTAGATTTCTTAACCTGTTCTTGTTGAACAAGTCTATTTTACTTTGTATAAAACCAATTTACTGTTTATTCTGAGATCATAGAATCATAGATTAGAGCAAAAATGTTTAGTCTCATTTAAGAACTGGAAATTATTGCATTTGAGTGTAAAAAAGCTTAACCTGCAAGGTATAATGTGACAATGAGACATTAAAATCAGCTTTTACCTGCCACACTTCCTCATGATCAGTTTTTTTTCCTCCATGTTACACCATCCAATTGTTCTGGATCAGCTCTTAGAGAAATCAATACAGCACCCCATCTAACACAACATCCATGTCCCAGCGACCAAGATTTATGGTGTAATTCTCAGCTTGATTCCTCATTCTTTCTCAAATGTGAATACCATATCAAGAAGATTATTTTTATGACTATCATTGAGCTATGAGCTACAACTTCACATCTGTCCTTTTCATTATCACCATATCATTATGCAAATGTAGCTTCTGGCTGCTCATGTCTTTGTTCGGTCTGCCTATTAATTACACAGCAATATTGTAATGTCAGGACCTCCATCCTGAGTTGCACATTTTGATTTATATAGTAACTTTAAACACATTACTGTAAACATTTATTGAAATATTCTGCATATAGACTAAATACAGGTTTATAATCTAACAGTGCCCTAAGGCTGAAGTTGTAAGTCCATCAGGTCTTCATTACCACATACCTAGAGCCCCCAGTCTACAGCTACATTCACTGACTTGCAGAGGCATGGATGACAACAGAAAAATTGTATTCTACATATTGCCCAGTCATATACATTCTGTAATTAGATAAGCAGTGTCAGAAGCATATTTTGTCTACTGAAAGCACAATTTACATATTTGAGGCAGTGTTTCATTTTGGAGCGACGAGTAGCAATGTTCTTAACCAGTGATACCTAATTTTTACAGCTCTATTGTCTCAGGAGAGGTTTGTTTTCAAAAACAGAACAAAAAGAAACAAAGATGCACTTTTCTCATTTAATCCCTATTTTATGCAGTAAATGTGATTGATGACACATCTGTAAAGTGATTCCTTTTTGTCCTGTGTGCTGTCAGACCAATGCCACCAACACAATATATAGCATTGACAGCATTATTGCTGTGATGATAAATAACTCTAAGTGACTTGTTCTTAATATGTATTTTACATCAGGATTGTCCCCTTACTAGGATACATAATCAGAACAATGGTTCTTTGTGTTATTCATCAGAAAGGCAGTGACACCAAAAGTCATACATCATCAATACAATGGTCCTCCATGTACAATGCATGAAAAGCATTCCTCAATACTGTAGGTGTGTTGGAGAATTGATAGGAAACATTATGATGATTTTAAAAGAAAATAAATTATATGTAAAAATTAAGCACACTACCTTGCAGTATCTAATCTGCAAGAATTTAATAGCACATTACCGTCTCATGAAATAAACCAAGATAGCTCTTTCAAATTTTGTTGGAACAAGTAGGATATTTCTAGGGGGAAAATGAAAACAAAACAAAACAATATCTAGCATAATTGTAAGTATAAGAAGCATCACAAAATAGAACAAAACAAAAGAAAATCTATAAAGCTGAGGTTCCAAAAATGAGTTACCCAACTTCGCTTGGAGTTCAGAAATCTGAGTATTTCCAAGCATTAGTCGAATTTCCAATTAGGCTGATTTTTCTGAATTAGTACATTCTCCAAGGGGACATTTCTTGAACAAGGACAATGAAGACTCTTGCAAAGTTCTTTCAGCCTAAAGGAATTGGAACTTAATTTTTATATCTAACCTATATTCCACAGTGATCTCTGTGGTAGCTTGAGGGGTGTGTGTGTCGTGTGTCATCATCCCATCCCGCCCCCACCCACCCCACAAAGCCTCAGTGTCCCAACTCCCTGCTTGCCAGCTCCCCTTCCTTGCCCTGTGTAAAGGGTTAACCTTCCTGTGTGGGGAGAGTGGTCAGAACTTGATTCCCAGTCTGCCTGACCCCAGGTGTAGTGGTTAGCCCACATCTGGACCCGCTATATGAACAGAGGAGCGTGCTGTTTCTCTCTCTCCTGGCCTGCCTGCCTGCCTGCCTGATAGCACCACCTCATTCCACCTGCTCCTGTCTTACCATGTGGCCATTTTCTACCTTATGGTGGACATCTCTTCCTGAATCTACCTTCACCCATTGTCATCAATCTGGTTCTATATATATATATTTTTTGTATCTTGTTTTCACTTCCCTATACCTATTTGTAACTACTCTACCTTAAATACATTTTATTTATTGTTAAAGTTTTTTCTTTTAACTTCCAAATCAGACAAGACTGTTCTTTGGGTGTTTTACCCCCTTCTCTACATCTAATTCCTTTCTTTCCAAAAAGGGGGGAAATGGGGAAGGCATCCTATTATTATTGCATTGGTTTCTGTTAGCTATATTTTGAGTCCCCTGGGAAGCTGAAACTCGAACCAATGCACCCTACCTTCCTTGCTTCCACTTCTCCCTCAGAGCAGTATGCCTTCCTCTTATCTCATTGTTCATGAAGCAGCTGACAAGCCTGAAACCTGATCACACACATCTTACCTTCAGATGTTCTCAGATTCTCTGAAGAACAGTGTTCCTCTTTAAATAACTGTGATGGTTTGGGAGTTACCTGCCCTCCCCCACACTTTGTAAAATCATCCAGACTAGACTCAGCCACCTAGAAATTAAGGACCGAAGCTCTATTTACAGCTTAGCACAATATACAAGCAGATATATACACTATATACAGGAATATTAACAGAAATGTACAAGTTAAAGGCAATACAGAAACACATCACTCCTCCCAGAAATCAGAGTCCCCAGGAGGGGCTCCAAACCACCCTTCCACCTTCTCCCCACTACTCTACCTTACCCCAGGGTTTGCCCTATGTGCGAGGTGATTTTGGAGGATCAGCCAGGGGATTAGAAGGAAAGTGGCTGGTTAGTTTACTTGGCAGAAAGAAGGCAAGAAGCCCCCAGAGAGGCAGAGACTGTCTTCAAGAGTATCTTATTTATGTTTATGTTCTTATTTTTATACACCTCAACAAGCCTATGAATGGAGTAGACATCACCATCATTTTCCTTTCACAGTTTATGTTATAATTTTCTCCATTAAAATATCCAATTAGCCTCAAATCAGCAAAATAACGATCCAGATAAATTTCAGTGCTTTTAACCCACAAATATTGAATGTCCTGGAAAGTGAAATAATTTTACACATTTAAACTGAAAAGCTCTTAGAGGACGTTTTAATGCTATTGGGCAAGAACTCAGCCATTTGCTTGTGCAACACAGGTTATAGAACTTAATGTGAACGTTTTAAAGTGTCTGACATGAAAGAGATTAAAAAGACTATGCACAGAAAGAGGAACTCAATCGTTTTCATTTTTATTTAACTACCAGCAGCACAAAGCAATGTGATAATTGTTTAGTTACTGTGCCATTCTAAAGTAATTCAAAGAAGTGGTTCAGGATGTGCTGCTAAGGCTTACTGACGAATGTCTCCTCTGCACCTTAAGTAGAAAATTCCCTTCTGCCTCTGCTTCTTTTAATTTCTAATGAATGTTAGATCTTTTCTCCCTTAAGAACAGAAGATGCAAACAAAGTATCAGCTGGCAGCCTAAAGGTAAATTTTAGCTAAAAAACACATTTAATAATATCAATCTTAAATGGCCTTTAAATCAGAAAGACTTAAAAGATGCTTTTTATTCATTATGTTTTTTCCATTAAAAAAGTTATTGTGAAACTAAACTTGCATTTGTATCAGCTCCTTGCAAGTTAAACTAATCCTGTTTATTTCTGAAACTATTACCCATTTTATGAAGTTACAAAGACACATATGAAAACCTCTTACTTTCTAAGACTGGATTTCAGTCTCAACTTCTGATATAGTCAAAGAAGTGTTAAAAACTTCCTCAAGGGGTTGAGAAAAAAAAAAAACTTAGCTAAAAACACAGGTTCCTACCTAAATTAAAAAAATATAGTAATCATACCTCTCCATCTTACTACATTTTTTATCCCATCTGCATATATTCCTTCACAGTAGTTAGGTAATCACTATTTCAATTTCTATACATTTATTAGCATCAAAGGAAATAATTGAATAAAAGAACCAAGCAAAATGACAAATTATTTTCTATATTGTTACTAAAGGATTTGTTCTTATTTACAAGTTAGAACACAGGAGGTGTACCTCAACATGAAGAGACTTCTTTACAGTGATGGTGACTGAGCATTGGAACAGGCTGCCCAAAGAGGTTGTGAAGTCTCCTTCTCCAGAGACTTTCAAAGACCACCTGAATGCATTCCTGTACTCTCTGCCCTAGGTGATCCTGCTTTGGAGGTGATGTCAGATTTGATGATCTTTGGAGGTCCCTTCCAATAGCTGGGGTGTTTTTTACTACTACTATTTTTTTTTTCTTAATTATTAAACTGTATTTATCCAAACCCAAAACTTTTCCCATTTTTACCCTGGGTGGTGAAGTGAGCAAATGTCCCTGTCCATTAAAAAATGGTGCATCTCTTATAATACTTATGAGACTGGAATTAAAAAACCTCGGCTCCCTGATAAACCCCCTGAAAAGCCCCCCAAAAAGCTCTCTTTTTAGTCTCAGGTAAGAGTAATGACATCAGAAAATAAGCCTGCCGTTGCTCAAGTACTTCTGCTCTGAAAAAATTAGGTTATTCACTAAAAAAAAAAAAAAAAAGAAAAAGAAAGAAAGAAAAAAAGGCTGATGAGAGAATCTGGAGAAGAGAAAGAATGAGTTCTGATTAGAAAACCTGAGTAGATTTTTCTTTTTTTAAAAAAACCCATATATTAAAAAAAACCCAACATATATATACATACATACATATATATGTACACACACATACACATATATATATACATATATAACATCTATCTTACAGTAGTAATTCTTTACCCAAATTGATACGGAGCAAAATAGGGAGACACAAGGATAAAAGACATTCCAGACACCAAAACTTTGCATCTTTAAAGAAATCAAGGTTTATGGAAAAGCCTGAGTATTTCTCAGGAATTTACATATATTCATGCATTGAATTTTTTGCTCGGCTGTTACAGCAAATATACTACACAAAACCCTGCTCATGTCCACTACCTGCCTCATCTGACAAATTTCCCTTCCAGTTGTAAAGACTTAGTTTGGGCTAAAAATTCATTAACATAAGCAAATGATAGCTCCCAAAATATTCTGTTTACCTTCACTCTTTCGTTCAGATACAATTAATCTTTTCAATTTTAAGCACTGGTTGTCATTAGTATGTGTGCTTGTGTTTTGCAAGAAACAAATGTGCATCATGAAAACTTTTGTTCATCATTAGTCTAAATTGTCTTGATTGTTCATTAACTGTGAAAAATCCACACATAAAATATAGGAAAATCCATACCTACAGCTTAATTTTGACTGTATCCAGCTTGCAACGTCAGGATGAGAATTTAAATAAATTTCTACTGACTTTCCCTTAGGCACCAGAAGTAGCTGTGTGCAACATATAATGTAAAAACAATGTGTTTCCTTGAACTCTTATGTGCTTTAATGCATAATATTACTTAAAGCACTGAGAAAGTAGCATTTTATATGAAATATAAAATACATACATTTTAATGTAGAACTACTACTTTAATCAGGTAATAGTTACTCACCTGGAACAATGTTCTTAAATGCTGCAAAGGAAGAAAATTGAATGTTTTAAAAATTACACTAATGTTATTATAGCTGTAGTAATTCTAGAAGAACTCTGCTTTTATTTCCTGATATCAAAATTGTGGGAAAATTCAGGAATAGGCATAATCAGTATTCAACTATTGTTCTAATTCCCTTAATTGCAGTGCTTGTTTAGATATAAAAAGGACTTTCCTGGCTAGTAACCAGGCAATTATTCATGTTTTAAAAACATCATTTCATTGCCTCTAGGTAAGATAAGTTTATTGTGTGGATGTCTAGCCCACATGAAACAGATTAAAATCTTGGTTCTGGATTTAGTAGTTCACCCATGTAAGTAATTAAAGAATTAAGAATGAAAGGTCCAAGGTAAACCAGATAGTTTCAGTTTATTCAGACATTTTAAAAAGGTTTTAATAGAAGTTCCTCACCAAAACATGAAAGTCTGAAAGGCCAGCGGCTGATTAACACTGCAAATTGTTGTAGTGAATAAAATTAAAGACTAAGAATTAAGAAATGGGAATAAATAAGGAAAAAAAAAAAATACATTCTTTCTCTCAAGCAAAGACCATCCTGCCTCAAGAACAGCTTCTGAAAGTTTCTAATAAGTAACTCTGAGAATGAAAATTAAATCAGAGTGATTTAGAGGATCAGGACTGTTAAACATACTCAAACAGTAGTTTGAATGAAGTAATGAATAAAGAAGGTTGGAAAAGAGGTTGTTCACAACGAATTATTTTTGGTGTTGAATGTGGCAGGCTCTAAGATGGCAAATAATGAACAAAGACGGTCAGCACAACGCTAAAATTATGTATTAACAATAGCAAGGAAAATTGCATGGAAATGATTCATTTTTTCTGCTTACATACACTGATAGCTCTTTAGTGGCTGAAAACGTTATGAAAAAACCTAAGCAACTTTGATGAGAAATCATTGAATAATCAGGTGAAACACGGCAGTCACAAGCATAAGTATCACAGTATCACCAAGGTGGGAAGGGACCTCAAAGACCATCAAGTTCAACCTGATATCACAGACCTCAAGACTAGACCATGGCACCAAGTACCACGTCCAAACCCACCTTGAACACCTCCAGGGACGGTGACTCCACCACCTCCCTGGGCAGCCCATTCCAGTGACAAATTACTCTCTCAGTGAAGAACTTCCTCCTCACCTCCAGCCTAAACTTGCCTTGGCGCAGCCTGAGACTGTGTCCTCTTGTTCTGTCACTGGTTGCCTGAGAGAAGAAGGTAACCTCCTCCTGGCCACAACCACCCTTCAGGTAGTTGTAGACAGCAATAAGGTCCCCCCTGAGCCTCCTCCTCTCCAGGCTAAACAGTCCCAGCTCCCTCAGCCTCTCCTCATAGGGCTTGTGGTCCAGGCCTCTCACCAGCCTCGTTGCCCTTCTCTGGACACGTTCAAGTACCTCAATGTCCTTCCTAAATTGAGTGGCCCAGAACTGGACACAGTACTCAAGGTGTGGCTTAACCAGTGCAGAGTACAAGGGAAAATGACCTCCCTGATCCTGCTGGCCACGCTATTCCTGATGCAGGCCAGGATACCATTGGCCTTCTTGGTCACCTGGGCACGCTGCTGGCTCATGTTTAGGTGGGTGTCAATCAGCACCCCCAGATTCCTTTCTGTTTGGTTGCTTTCCAGCCACCCTGACCCCAGCACGATATGATAGATATAATTAGAAATATAAACAAATATTCTCAAGATAATAACAATAAATCACTTTATAGACATACATGGACTTACGGTATGCTGATTTAACAGCAGTAGGAGCAGATATCTCATATGGAAATAAGTCACTAATAATACATTGGAAGCTATCAAAAAAAAAAAAAAAGCAGGAAAACCTTAGTTTCTCTGTACCAAACCATGTAATCATTAAAAAAAAAAAAAAATCATTAATAAAATTGGAATAAAGATCTGCTTTCCCCTTCCTTGTTTCTAACTAAATGGCCCCACACAATGTCTTCATTTATTCCATCCTACATCATCCTATCTTACATCATCTTATTTTGAAGAGTCCTTGTTTTCAGTCAAATTACTTGTAAGGCTGTACACACAAAACAGCATAAGTATTTGATGTTATGTCATTACCTCAAGGCAGTGCTTTCTTTTGCATAGTGAGTCTGAATGTTTACATTACAGAATGTCAGTCATCCCATATTCAGACTGCCTGTCAGTTACACATCTGCAATGAAAGACTGCTTAAATAATTCACAGGAATTATCAGAGATTAGAAGTGTTGCCTTGGTTTTTTTTTTTTTTTTTAATATATATAGCTCCACTCATGAAAACTAAGAAGTAAATGATCCTCCCTTCCTCATGAAGAACTGCCAATCTGACTTTGGTGGGTGTGATCTACCAAGCACTGCGATTTACGAACTGCTGGCAGCACAAGCCAAAATAATTGAATTGCACAATGAAAATCTATGTAAGCACATGCAACTCATCTCATATATCCTGAGAACACCAAGAAATGAGAGTAACACAGAGATTTGAACAGTGGTTCTGGGAACCTGTCTGCCAAGCTATATGTGCAGAGTTCAGTCACGTGATATTTCATTTCCCTGACTTGTTGAGTTCTCAGAAGGGATTCAGAACCATAGAATCTCAGCCTCACAATATGTTTGATAGCAATCTTGGCTCTCTTTATATCATTTTAGAGCTTGTGTCTCACATAAAATAAGTTGTTACATGTCTTTACTTCTATCACAAACTACACAACAGTTTCACTTGCACTTTAGAAACCTTCCCAACTCTGAGCTAGGTTCTCCTTAGGTGTTCTTTATATTTCCATTGCACAGTTGAAGACATTTTCTTTCTTAAATCTTTGTGGTTTTACGAGGATTAATACTATAATACTACTTTTCTCCTGAATCCATTTCCTCTTGTTCTCTGGGACTAAGTGTTGTATAGTTGTGCAATGTAACAAGTGTCAACATCTGCAAGTGTATATAGTTTGTGAACCTGTGTATTGAACCTACCATGGCTTTACCAGCCTTTCTTAACATTGACTTATTCCAGTAACTGGTTTCCTAGCTTTCCCTAAACCTTTCCCTTCATACCATACAATTAAACCAGGTTTTTCTTATCTACTTCCTCTTCAACATACAGAATTTTTTTTTTTGGGCAAAGCTCTTTTTGTATATTTGTAGCTATTATATATTGTTCTAATCCCACTGCTACAACTGCCTGACCATATCCTGTTCTGCTCTTAGGAGATGTCTCAGCAATTGGATAAACTGCAAAAATATACTGTAGCATAAGTTATGCATAAGTTGTTTTCCTTTTCTATAGGCAAAATTTATTGGTACTCTTGAAATGACTCTTAGAAGAACGGAGTAGAATTTTGGATTGGCTCCACATGCTAAATAGCAGTGTATAACAATTACAGATAAAGCTTACATTAAAATTCCAGATGTTAAACACCTTCAGACTTGAGAACTTCAGAGAATATTTTCAGTCTGTAGCCTGTCTCAAAGAAAAACTCAGTCAAAGCCACATACAAAGCTCACACTAACCAAATACTAAGTATTGTGCATTGACGTGACCATCATTACAGCCTGACAAATCACACATTTAACATCTAATCAAAAGAATCAGATTTTCTCTTCAGAAAAAAAAATACTCCAATCATTTAGTTTTGCAGGAATTCTGGTTTAAAGAATTTATATGAACCACATTAAGTTAACATTGATAATACGCAGGTTATCCCATTACCTGCCCATAATGACATATTGTTCAAAAAGGGAAGAAAGATATTTTCACTAAATTAGAATGCTCAAGTATTTTGCCATAATTATTTTTGGTTAGTAATTAAATAAAGGTTATTCTGTAATAATACAGTAACTATGGCAATATGATAAGAAGTAATTTTGTTAAAAGCTATCTGTGTCACCAATAATAATTACATTCACTTGGACTAACCATTGTGATTAATAAACTATTAGAAAATGAATATCTAAAGTAGAGTGAAAAAAAAGATGTACATAGGGAATTTGCTTGTAGTTTTCCAGGCTGATGTTGGACATCATACCAGCCTGCTTCAGTTGGAGAATTTTAAAGAGAAACAAACCAAATAGTTTATGATTTTAACTGCAGTGAAAAATAACCTGTGACTTTTTACATATTCCATGTGTCTGGCATGAAATGAATCTTGAAGATTAAAAAAAAAAAAAAAAGTTTTGTCCATCTATAATTTTTAGATTTTTCAAGCATGATTCACAACAATGTGAGCTGTGTCACTGAGAAATTTGGTCCTCACAGAAACTGTCCACCTCCCATAGTGCCCATCAGTCTGAAAGTAGTTCTGTGCTCCTGTGCTCACATCTGTATTTCAAAGAATTTTTGACTAAGTTAAACTGAAATAGAATTTTACAGTATTTATGGCTAAAAATTTGCCCTATCTTACAGGTTTCCCTACCTGTTTGACAAACTCTTTCCTCATCTATGATAAGAAATTCTGGAAATGCCAGAGATCTGTGAAGCTACAGATTATGCACCCAACCACTGCTTTATGTGTCTGCATAGTAAGTCACTACAGACCACGCACTGATTTGGTTCATACAGTATAGAGATCTAAGAACAGCTCACAAGCAAGGTTTACAGTCAGCAATAGGAACATTTGAATATAACATGCTCTGAAGGCAAACATGAGCTGTTCCTAATCCCGCTCCAGTAAACAAGTCCAGTTATCCAGTAAAAAAGATACAAAGTAATCTTGCTCTCTGAGTGGGGCTCTGATAGTTCACAGATAGTTGAGGGGAAAGAGTCATAATAAACTACAGGATAAAATAAATAGCATGTATCCTTTCCTAGACTGTTGTTAAAATCCTATTAATGGTTTTATCCTGTTAGCGGGTGTGTCAGGGTGTGTAATTTACTTGAATACACAAACTACTCAGAACTTTCATTTCTCTCCCAATGCTCACACTACACTTTCACATTAAATGTGACACCAACTGTACATCAAAGAATGAAATCAGATTACACAGTATTTTGTATGCCCCGCACAAAGCTTGCCAGGTGAAAGATTTACAAGGTACGAGGTTGAACACCTCACCTGATTTCTAAACTGACATAACTACAGAAGGGATTGAAGAATAACCATGGGGACTTTGAGGAAGCATTAAAGAAAGAGAACCAACTTCAGGATAGCCTAATCCTTGCTGAACTTCAGTGAATGGAGAACAGTCTTTTGGTCCCTCCACTGTGGACCATGAGATAGACAGAAAATTAGTTGTTTATGAGAGAGAAAGGCCAAAAAATGAAAAAGTGTTGCTGGGCTCTCAGGGACAAATGTTTAACTGCATACAGCTAGGCAAAACTACGTCCTAGATATTATAAAGATGAATGAATGACAAAAAACATGGTAACCATACATTCCTCTCTCCTTAATCATCAGATTATTTGTAACTCGTCCTTCAGACCTCAAGACTCTTTTCAAAGGCTACTTTGGTTAAGCAGAGAAACAAAAACTATTAGAAAATCTGTCCAGCATTTTGTTTTATCTGGCACTGAGACATCAGGTCATTGTCAAGAAAAACTATTAAAAAACAGATGCTCAAGTGTTTCACTTCTTCACTGAACAACAATCACAGGAAGGTAATTTTCTCTACCATGAAATATAGTAATGTGTTTTATTGCCTTAGCCTTCCAGCATTTATCTTTTGGCTAGTTGCTACACCTTCTCCCTCAAATTAACAAGATCATCAACAATAAAAAGAAGGAAACAGTTAACCAGTCATATAAAATGTGGAAAGGTGAAAACAGAATATCACACTACTAAATATTTCAGAACAGATTAGATGTAATTTTTTTTTTTTTTGGTAGCAAAGTTCATAGACACCAAATTCATGTAATTTTCTATTTTACATAAATATTGTGCTTTGTAAAGCAAACCTTCAAAGTTTCCTTGAAAAAAAAATAGGATTTCTTCTTACAGTAGAATAATATACATCAAGGTACATAGGTCTAACAATAAAGCTGTATAATATGGGAAGAACTCATTCTACACATGCCCCAATAAACTTTTGACCACTCCATTTTCTGCATACAAAAAGCACCAATTTTTATTGAGGTGGTTTGGTTTTTTTCAGCAGGAGTACATTTTTTAAACAGTCTTCTGGTAGTGTCATTCTCCCTTAGTGAATATAGAATCACAGAATGGTTTAGTTTGGAAGGGACCACAAAGATCATCTAGTTCCAAACCCCTACCATAGGCAGGGACACCTCCCACTAGTACAGGTCACTCAAGGTCTCATCCAACCTGACCTTGAAGACCTCCAGGGAAGGAGCAGCCACAACCCCCCTGGGCAATCTGTGCCAGTGTCTCATCATCCTCACTGTAAAGAACTTCTTCTTAACATCCAGTCTAAATCTTCCCTCCGTCCATTGCCCCTTGTCCTGGCATTACAAGACCTTGTCAATAGTCCCTCCCCAGCCTTCCTGTAGGCCCCCTTCAGATACTGGAAGGCTAGTATAAAGTCTCTTTGAAGCCTTCACTTCTCCAGGTTGCAGAGCCCCAACTCTTCATAGTCTGTCCTCACAGCAGAGTTGCTCCAGGTCTCTGAGCATTGCAGTGCAATGACAGGTACAGAGCACAGCCACAGGAAATGGTTGTGAGCTGATAACTTCTCTAAATGCCTGCTGAAACTCTGCAGTGAAAATGTCTCACAGTCTGGAGATTAAAAAGGAACATGACCTATCTTTCATTTGGATGTAGAGTTGTCACCTACTGTTTGCAGATCACACCTGGTAACAAACACATGTAAGTTTTGCTGGTTCACGTTCAGATGCCACTTGTTTTCCAAAGGCATGGATCAAAAAGCTTAGGAGAAGTTAAATGGCAGTGCACAAATCCTTTTTGGACCACACCATATCACTCATTCTATGGCCTGTCATGTTACATCTGATCACCTTTGCAGCCCTTCCCAGTGTCTAAGTGCTACCAGTGTGACGTTTTCATAGCTCAACTCTCTTGAGCTTGTAGAAATTATTTCAAATACATTTTTAATATCTACTATAATTCTTAATCTTTAAAAAAGAAGTAATTTCATAAAGAGGTAATTTGATCCTAAATAACAAAGTACCTCAAACCTTCATTATAAATTTAAATTGAGTCAAACCTTTCTTAAAATTGTCAAGAGACACTCACAAATGCCCACTTGACACACATGCTTCCTGCCCTTCCTAGCTTTTTCTTTTCTAATGATATTTGAAAGGGGAAAAAAAAAAACTTTTATCACAGAATTTCAGTCTAGTGATAGAAATGCTGAAAATCCTAACAGCTTCCACCAGACTCACAGTCTAAAAAGACTATGAATAAGGCAGTGTAGACTCCATTACTCTCTGAAGTTCCCTTCATGCAGAACATTCATTTGTTTTATTAGTGGTATATTTCTCTCGAAGATGGTACTCAATGTCACTGCACTCACAAAGAGATTTGCAAACCATCCTCAGTGTTAAGAGACACACCTCACATTGAATATAGCATTCACAGTTTCCATCAATTTTAAATTACTTGGTTTGTTCAGTTGCTACTAGAAACAGTTGACAACACACAGCAAAACAGTACTGAGATGGAACATTGTGCATCATGCAGTGAGCAAAAGAAAGAAAAAGAAAAAGAGATTAGGTATTAAGTGCCTTTACCATTGGAATACTTTGAGCAAATCATTGCCACACTATAAATGCAGAGACTGACAAGCAATTGAAGGTCAGCATTGTTCAACTGAAAAGAAAAGGAGGAAAGTAAGATAGGACTAGTCTCATTGGAGGTTTAGTGGAAATTAAAGATCTTACTGACATTCTTAACTACCTTACTTACTAGTTTGATAAAAACAGAATGCAAATAAGGCAGAAATTAATATATGATGCACTGAATGTTTCAACTAGAGAAAAATCCACTACTTTTCTTTCCTATCACACTTTAAAAGCAAAAGATCACTAACATATCTCACCAAATTTAAAGAACACTGCTGTACTTCCTTGGTGTCTCTTTATTAGCAGTAAGCAATTCCAGCTGGTGAGCAGTCTTCCAAGCACTGTGTCCTCTAATGTCAGAAAACTCAAGGGAGGTACCAAGAAAGATGAGTATGTCAGATATGCACTACCCTAAATTCTTTTTATGGGCACAGAAACAGACAGTTTCACATTTTGGACCCTTTCAAGTATGAAATAGCATTTTTTGACTCCTCGTGAGTTAGTTTCTGCTTCAAAAATTATAGAAAAATAACTAAAATTTAAAAGAATTTTTCCCTCTGAACAGTTTCTCTAAGTACACAATGTGCCATTTCCAGTGATTACAAATAGAGGAATTTTCTGTTTGGAAACTGTATTTCATTGATCTGACAGTACTTTGTGTGATTTGTGATAAATTAAATTATAAGAGTCAGTAGATACCAAGTGATCTAATTTAGCCCTATGTCTAAGTAGGAAGGACTGTAATATGCTTCACTGCTTGTGTGTCATGCTTGCTTAAACACAAACTAGGTAGGTGATCCCCAAAGTGAGGGGAAAATGATTAGCAACTGTCTGGAAGCAGCTAGCTGTCACTGACTTAGAAATGGGAGCTGGAATCTAATTGTACCTTTGTGTATCTCTTTCTGAGGACAATTCACTTCTATACCATATGCTGCCTCGTATTATATGCATTCCAATTCAACTTTCCTATACAGGAGAGAAAACTGGGACAGCAGCAATGCATCTTCAACTTCTAAAAGGGAAAACAAAGACAAACAGAAGCTCAGTTATAAGAGGACTGAAAGTATTTGGTGAAGAAAAAACCCAAAATATTTATTTACAAAATGATGAATATGAAAAATATATCAGAAATCAAAAAGATTTCATTAGAAAAGAGTTAAGAGAAGTAGAAAGACATCCTTAAACACCAAGTCATTTTTAAATGGGAAAACCAAAACCGGTAAATTTATCACAGAACCAAAAAAAAAAAAAAATCATTTCAGATGAAAAAGACCTCTAAGATCATTGAGTCCAGTCATCAACTTACCACCACCACAGCTGTTAAGCCACGTCCTAAAATGCCTGTAAGTTGAATAAAAACAAAATGACTGTATCTTGTTTACATTTACTTCTTCTTTGCAATACTTCTTTTGGGCAAACAATGGGGTCAACATGTTGCCTGGAGGCAGGAATGCTGGACATGTATTGCTAGGTTGCAGTTTGGATCAAAAGTGCAGTTTCTCTCTACCATTTCTACTCCCAGTGGGCACAGTGCCTTTGGTGCCTTTGTACTGCCTATGGCCTTCTGGTTGCAGCTCGTTAACTTGCCTTTCCCCTGCCTCACTCTGCTTTTCCCGCCAAGCTGCTGTGGCTCTGTTTTCCAGTGCTGCTGGACAGGATTTTCTCCCAGGGCTCTCATGCTGTTATTACTATGACTTTTAACTCATAAACCTCAGTGTCGCTACTATGGGTAATTCTCAGAGGAGGAAACTAACACTCACATGAAAATCAACTCCTCTTTCTTCTATTTTCTAGCCCTAGATCGTAGTTTTTGCATTAAGATTTAAATTTAACTCACATTATCCTATGGAATGGATCCACAAATGTTAACATCTAGTCAGCACACATCTCCCCATGATAAAAATCGGCTCAGATCAGTGCTGATACCATTATAAGTCAAACAAACAAACAACACAACAGGGAGCTTTGAGTGAGCCCTGACAAACAACTTATGGTTACCATAGATGAAGTGTCCAACTGGTTTGTCAACAGAAGAGGAACAAGCTGAATAGTGACATACTGCCAGGAGCAGATGGTATTCACTCAAGAGCTCTAAAAGAACTCAAATGTGAAATCACTGCAGTGTACAGCTTATCGTTAAGGTCAGTCTCGATACCAAGAGCTAGTAAATGTGACAAAATCTGATAAAAATCTTGTAAGAGAGATCAAAGAAAGATAGCCCAGGAAGGCTGACCTTCACACCAACCAGATAAATGTCATAAGGAATAGAATAGAAAGGGGAGATATGTGTATAGACCAAGTATACTAGGGCCCATTTCCTCAAGGAAAGTGCAATCTTGTATTTTACTATTTTTTTTACTCAAAGAGCAATTGTATGAAACTGATCAATGAAATATACTTGGGCTTCCAAAAAGCTTTTAAGTTGTTTCACTAAAAGCTATTAAGGAAATTAGACCGTTGTGAGATAGGAAAAAAGACCTTTTGAACTCAGTTGTGAGACAACAAATGAAAATGGTGATTAAATTCAGACTAGAGAAAGGACTGTCCAAGGCAATACACAGGGAGTGTGGAGAAGGGGTCACACTAAGGCAACAAAGTTCACTGATGATTTAAAAATGCTCAGAGTATATTCAACATCACTAAATAGAAAATAGTGTGTACAAAAAGACATCAGACTATCAGATTAACATTGTCTAAATTAACTGCTGAGTTTCAGTAAAGAGATTTGAAATGCCTCCTGGCCAAAAATATCTAAGGGTTGTTATGGGAAGCATAACTACTGGTGATAAAACCTTTTTAATACCAAAAGAATGAAAATGCTTAGGGTTGCAAGTGCTAGCAAAAATCAAAGACAAAAGATCTTCACTACAAGCCACAGGTGGGTGCTAGGCAGTGAGTAAAACACAAATAAGACGCTAAGAATTATTAGAAAAATCACTGAGAGCAAGACAGAAATTATTACAATAATACATCCACAGTCAATTATTGGTCTTTTAAAAAATGCTACCTTAGAAAGTGCATAAATCTAGTTTTAGAAGCAACAAAAACCCAAAGACCAAACCAAAGACATATGCAAAACATACTACATAAATTAACAAAGGCATTACAGAGCAGCGAAGAAAGATGGCTGTAGAGGGTGCATTCATTCTCATGTTTACATTTTCATACAGAACACATGCAAATAGCCTCAAGTGGTCCTTGACTGAGGAGGCAGAAGCCATAAATATCAACACAATCTGCTGCAGGCAAGTGCCCTAGATGAATGGTAATTTGCTGGTACACCACAACCCCACACCCGACCAATGTCACAAACCTTATGAGATTAACAGCAAAGAGGGAGACAGAAAGAGCCCTCATCCATATGTAATTTTAACTGCACAACAACTGAACTGTAAGTGATGATATCATTGCAACTGGACTAACAATAATTATTACACTATTAATGCACTAATTAAACTAGCAGTAAAGTATTGGCTTTGCATATTAAACGTGTTCCTCTTGCCTGTAACAAGATCTTTAGTTTAATGAACTGGTAGGCATTCAAGCAGCCTATTTCACAAGTTGAGTGCACAAACTGATAAAAATCTACTAGTGAAGAAAGCACCAAAAATAACCCTGTCAGACTCGCAAAATAGTGTAGTTATTTCAGTTCTCTAGTTTTTATATGGCTAATCATCTAAATCTAACTAATACATGAATTATGCAAAGAAATTACTAAGTATTTAAAATGAAAATTCCTCTGATTTTTTTTTCTTCTTTGCTCCCTGACCCCCAGGACATAGAGCTACTACTCAGGTATTTCCTTAGCCTTGACTCAGAAATAAAATGGTTAGGAAAGTCACATACCTCCCTAGTGCAGAAGTTCAAGGCTGCTGGAACTGACTTCACATCTGGCATATTTAGTTTGCTAGTAGTACAGTGCAAAAGGTAAATGGGTCTCCAGAAAAGAGGGTGCTATGGATTTTCAATGTCAGTTTCAGTCTGTTGAACTGATAGAATCCTGACCATGCTGGAGGCCTCTAAAATAATTTTATCCATGTACAAATTATCCTTTTCCTTGTGTGCTAATTCAGAAAAGTAATTTGTGGAATTTTCTAAACCTTCCTCTGGTGTCTGAGAGTTTAAAATATTATTGAGGCATTCATAGAATAGAATTAGTTTAGGCTAGAGTAGAACTTTAAAAATCACCTGGTCAAACCTGTTCTCAAAGTAGAATTATCTCTGAAGTTGGATCAGGATCTCCTAGAGCTGGTTGCCCCATGGACCTGTCCAGATGTTTTTTGAGCATCTCCAAGAATGAATACTCCAGGCAACCTGTTCTTCTAGTACTTGATTACACTCACTGAAAAAGTACTTCCTGACGTTGAGATGGAGTCTTTCCTGTTTCAGTTATGCCCATTCTTTCAGGTGCTGTCACTGAGCACCACTGAAGACACCCGACTCCACCCTCTTTGAACCCTTTTTTAGGTATTGTTATAAATCCCAAGTCTCCTTTCCTCATACGAGAGATGCTCCAGTGCACAGTAACATCAGACAGCATAACGCAGCAAGACATACACACATAGTTTGCCAGGCAACATTTACACAAGCTAAGGAAAAGTGTAAAAATCACAAGCAAAAGATTAAAGCAAAACCTTGAGTATTTTGGCAGGTTAGGTAACTGAGAATAACTTATGAGGAAAAATTAAGAAAATATTTGTGGGATCAAAACGCATGTGCTATAATAACTGTGAGAGATCAGCATAGTCTTTATTTTATCTGAGGCTTAAAGTATTGTGAGACTTCAATACCACTCTCTACCACCACCAGTATTAAAACATAACAGTTTTAATCTAGGGACATGACCCACAGTTAAAGATCTGTCAAAGCCTCTCTTTTTGAGGACTGCCTGAAATGAAACCAGTTTCTAGCTAGCACTGCACACAGGCCACTGCTTCACTCAATAGAGAGGGAAATGGTAAACAATAGTAACCCAAGAGCGCATCTGAAATTTCAGTTTTAAGGAAAGAATAATGACAGCACTAACATAGTTCATTAAACTACTCTAGAATCAAAAAGCATATTTCAGAGACTAAAAAAATCAAATTTCAATGTGTGAACTACAGAAGCTAACTTCTTGCTCCCAAATGTTAAACAAATCCAGAGGGACTGAAAGAACCATAACTTCAAATACCACAGTTGCTGTACTGAGCTAAACTATTTCAGGAGTGTGTGTAAAAAGTATGACATTTATACAGAGTCAGACCACATCCAAGAACTCTTAAAGCCTAATGGTATGTTTGAAAAATAGTTTTACAACATGAAATGAACATAAAAATAGGTCGATCCATTTTTGAGATTTCAAAAGCCACATATAATGGAGTGGCATGGAAAGGCCTGATTTATGAGGTATAGTGAAATCACACCCTGAATTTTACATTCATTTCCGAATGTCTGCTGAGACACGAGTCAAATCCCAAATAAAATGAAGACAGCTTAGACTTCAGATCAGAGTAGAATTTACCACTTCGTAATAAGACTATAACTTAGGCAACACATAGCCCATTTTATCAGTAAATCTCTAAGCTCTTTACCAAAACAGTAGTTCTCATCCTGTTTATGGTAGAATGAAAGACCAGGACTACATTCCTGATTGAATACAGCTGAACCATCCCAGTCATTAGCAACACAGAATTCCATACGGAATGCTGAAGATGTAAACCCATGAAAACCACACAAAGACGCAAAGAGATAATAATTTATCTGAATCCAGAAAGGCTAAGCTTTGCAAATATGTACA